>CAAKMY010000500.1:2655-47772 GCA_901111285.1 Corrigiola litoralis
TAGTTAAAATGTCATTTTTTAAAAATCAGAGGGAGTATAACTCAATTAATTAATCTATTTTTATAATAAAAAAGCCAAGTCTTTTCTAAAAATTTGTGAAGGATTAAATATGACAAAAATGTGCCAACAGAAACAGTAAAATGGCCCAAAATTGTACATAACACACACAATCTGACAGAAGAGACGTGCAACTATGTCAAACTTACCCAACACGTGTTTTCAGTTAATCAGTTAAACACAACTTCCCTCAAAAAGTACATAACATCACCTTAACTAACAAACTCATACAAACTTCTTAAACTAAAAAAAACCACCTTTAGATCACCCATTTGCAGGTAATACAACCAAACCACCTTTTTGATCTGATTGTTTTATGTAAATAGTTCATTATCTCATCTGGGTCATCACCCAAATTTCATTTTATGTTAGTATAAGTTATAAAGTTTAAGTCTTTATTGCAATATATTGGATATTATCATAGTTTGGTGTGATAGTTCATTATTTCATCTGGGTCATCATCAAAATTTCGTTTTGGGTTAGTAAAAGTTATGAAGTTTCAATCTTGATTGGAAATATTGGAAGTTTTGTGTATGTTGATCCATAGTGAGTGATAGGAAAATGGAGGGGGGGCCCACAGGTGAGGAATTAGAGCCGTTGGATGGAGGGGGGAATGAGAAATTTGATGGTGTGGATGGGTTGTCCCCACTGTCCTCACAGTACTCATCATGTGGGGAGTCAGAGTTTGATCGTTATTGTAGTGCCAATTCTGTGATGGGGACTCCTAGTGTGTGTAGCTCAATGGGGTTCTTTCATGATTCTTTGGATTCCGATTTCGGGTCGTTGAAGAGTTTGGAGGGTTTTAGTTTAGGTGGTGGTGGTGGGGGGAGGGGGGTTAGGAAGGTTGAGGAGAGGATGGTTTCGACGAAAAGATTGGGTTGGGGTCGCGGTGGGGGTGATTGTTTGAATGATGGATTTGGTGGGTTGAGTGATGAGGGGGAGTGTTCTTCGTCGGGGCGTGAAGTTGTGCCGGTGTTAGGGAGCAAGGTTGGAGTTAAGGTTTTTGAGAGTGAGGTTGGGAAGCAGGAGAATTTGGCTGTGCTGTTGAAGAATGTGGAGAATGTGTTGTTGCAAGGAGCTGTAGCTGCGAGAAGTGCTGCGGAGAACTTGTTGGAGTGTAACCATGCTGATGAAATGGAGGACGAGAGATGTCGAGAGGAAGATGAGACCTCCTCGAGGTATGAGCATTCGGATGGTGAGGATTCGATGTTTAACTATGGTTCAGATGATGGATCTCAGCCTAGTGCATACTATGTGAGAAATGTGCACAATAAACGCGATGAAGATGTGGGGAAGGGGAGTTTGGTGCTTATGAATCCATCTGTGGCTTTTGGATCCAATGACTGGGAAGACTTTGAGCTAGATGGGACAGAAGAGAGTCAAAGTAATCAGCTTCCTGATAAATTTTTGGAGTGGCAGCGATCAAGTGTTGAAAATGAAACTATTCCAACTTCTAAACAAAATTTTCAGTGGCATGAAGAAGAAGTAAATGAAAGGGATGTTAAGACAGACAGTGTACACCTCTTGGGACGTGATAAATTGTTTGAGCCTCATCGGACTTGTTCAACTGCCGATCTTCATTGTTCAGAACTCGTGGAAGCAGGGGAAAAGGAGGATACCAGGGACAGCTCAGGAGCGTGCAGTCAACTTGCCAATAATGATGGATCTGATGAATACCTTGAAAGTTGCTCTATGAATAATATCTTTGAAAAGCAATGTTCTCCTGTTCCTGTTCAAGTGGATACGGGCTCCAGTCCATATGTGAGAGAAAGGGAAAACCAAAAAACAGCTAGTAACAAAGACAGCTGCCTCTATGATCACCCTGTTTTGCAACAACACTTGGATCTTCCACCTGATTTCAGGGTTGGTGAAGCTTCTTTTCCTCCAGTGGATGTTCACAGAGATCTTAGGTTTGATGTCCTTGGAGGTGACAATGTGGAATCCCCTGTGGGGCGTGGGTCAAATTCAGACACATCATGGCTCGAGAGTGACAAGGGAAGGAATTGTGATGACCTGCATCTCTCCGAAGATAATTTTACAACCAGCAAGGTGAGTCTTCTCTGAATGACAAGTGCTCTTTATATAAAATTATTGCTTTAGAATATAAATAGTTGTTTGTTTATTTGCTGAGAACCAAAGATGCCAGTTGATGTCAGTGGCTTGATTGAATTAGCTTTAACCAACATCTTGTCATGTGAGCTCGTCTCAGATATCGGTGGACATTTGTGATATACTTTTGTGGTAGTTTTCTGGAGCTCAGTGGCTTGATTCAATTAGCTTTAACAAACATCTTGTCATGTGAGCTCGTCTCAGATATTGGTGGACATTTGTGATATATACTTTTGTGGTAGTTTTTCTGGAGTTAATGAAGGAATAGATTGCTCCAGCAGAGTATTTTTTACAGATGCAGAGTCCTGGTTTCTCTGAAATGCTTAATCCAATTTTGAACTGTGAGATCCCTCTATGTATAAATAAGGTCATTTTTTGTTCCCTAACTTGTGTTTATGTATCAAAGACCAGTATTACGAAGCTCAAGCTAAGCTATCCCATTGCTGTCATGGTGCCTGACTGTTTAGCAACCTCCAGATCCAATCTGTTGTCATAATGTTAACAGAAATACAGTTCTACCACATTCAATCAAACATAGATTTTCGTTTGTGTGTTCCTGAGAAGGGGGGGGGGGGGGTGTCATATGTTTGTACCGTCTTTTTGTCTATCTCTTCCTCCTTCTGTCTCTTTGGCCCCTTTTTCCAGTGGTGAGAGTGAGGCTGTGTGAGTTTTACAAATCGGATCCATTCAGTCCATAAAGATCTTGCTCTTCTTTAGTTTCGTCAATATAATATTAGGTATGCTTTATGTATGTGGGATCTGAACCAAATCAACATATACCAATATCTTTGTAGGGAAAAGATGCTGAGACTGATGCATTCTATGACGAGTTTGTACATGAAATGGAAGAGATACTGTTAGACTCGTGTGATTCATCTGCGATGAAGTTGAAGCAAAGATATACCGTATTCCATTCTGAGCAGTCTTTATCAATAAGAGACGGCGGATCCACTGCATCTACCTCTGGTTTGGATGAGGATTCTTCCTTGGTTCAGCATCCTCTTAAGATTGATGAAATCGAAGTTGTGGGTGCAAAGCAGAGAAAAGGTGATGTGTCATTCAGTGAAAGGTTGGTTGGCGTGAGGGAGTACACCGTGTACGTAATACGTGTTCTGAGTGGCAAGGATCAGTGGGAGGTTGAGCGCCGATATCGTGACTTTCATACTCTTTATCGCCAATTGAAAACATATTTTGCTGCTCAACAATGGGCTCTTCCTTCTCCCTGGTTTTCTGTTGAGAGAGAATCCAGAAAATATTTTGGAAATGCTTCTCCCAATGTTGTTGCGGAAAGAAGTACTCTTATTCAAGAATGTTTGTCATCCATTCTTCAATGCAGGTTCTGTCCCAGTCCTCCTAGTCCCCTGATTTGGTTTCTGTCTCCACCAGCAGCCATTCTCAGCTCTTCCCAGTCAAATGCTGTGGTGCGTCAGTCTAATGTAGGTGCTGATATTGAAAGAGGTTCTACATTGGGGAAGACGATATCTCTAATAGTAGATCTTCAATCCCAAAAGTCAGTGAAAGAGCTTCTAGATAAACAGCATTATACATGTGCTGGGTGCCATATACATTTTGACAACGGAAAGACTCGCATGCTAGAAATTGTACAAAGCTTTGGTTGGGGTAAACCACGATTTTGTGAATATACTAGTCAGCTGTTCTGTTCCTCTTGCCATCAAAATGACACTGCAGTTTTGCCTGCAAGAGTTTTGCATCAATGGGATTTTACTCAATACCCGGTCTCTCAACTGGCAAAGTCATACCTGGATTCTATCATTGATAAGGTGAGTTGAATGTCTATGAAATGTTTATTTAATCTTAATTCTGTTGAGACTGTCTAACATGAAGCATTTATGATAGGCTTGTTCAAATATAAGTCAGTTTGTTTTCAGTATACATTTTGCTGTGTGTTCTTTTGAAAGCTATCCTGCTCTAGATTTATTGTGCTCTAGATTTATTGCCAGATTTGGTGCTAGAATTTATTATTTTATCTGTCTCAGTTTCTTCCTTTCTCTTTAACATGCTTACCATCCATGTGGCAGTCGTTGATGCTTTAAATGGAAGAATACAATTTGATGCTTGTTGAAAAAATCAGGGTCATACGTCTTTTTGCTTGCATGTTTGTCACTTTTATAAAACAAATTTTTCTACTTTTAAAGATTCTTTGTGTAGAAAGCTCACTCTTTCATATTCAAGTGGTTTGTTCCTGCATTTAGCTTGAGTGTCTGGACTGCTTCCAATCCCCCTTCCCCCCCCAAGTTTTTCTTTCCATGTGAAGTTCAATTTACAAATGTTTCTGAGTTTCCCAACCATCTCTTCACCATAAAATGACAAAGAAATTGGAAGTTGGCAAATAATTGGCTGTTTATCTGTCTGTGAAGAGCTTGCAAATTGGGAGTCAAAGCATGTACTCTTGTTTTGATTCTGATGATCCTTTTCTTCTTTTGGCAGCCTATGCTCTGTGTAAGTGCAGCTAATCCATTCCTGTTCTCCAAAGTTTCGACTCTGCTCCATATTGTGGGTGTTAGAAGGAAAATTGGGGCAATGCTACCGTATATTCGCTGCTCATTTCGTTGGTCTATCTACAAAAGACTTGGATATCGGAAATATCTTCTGGAAGCTAATGACTTTTTCGCATTAAGAGACCTCATCGATCTCTCCAAAGGGGCATTTGCAGGTATGCCTCTTCTGATTCCCCAGTTCCATATTTCCCTCCCTCCTCAAATAACAATTTCTAATTTTCTATCTTGTCAAAGTGAAAAATGCGTACAAATTCTTAAATGTTCTTATTATACTCTAATTTTACTTTATTTACTTGGTGTGGTTTGGATTGCAGTTTGTGCACCATGCATTTTACATTTTTACCCATGTTTATATAATGAACAAATGACACTCACTAGAGCTCCTTCCATGAGCAGGTTTGGGAAGTCCCAAACATACATGGCCTTGTCTTTAATGAATTGCTACTAAAATATTTGATATAGTTTTATAAGATTTTGAACTCTGAAGTAACATCGACCCCCTCCGTTTTCTTTTCTACATGATGTTCTCACATATTGAGGTGGAGCATTTCCTTGCAATGTAACAATAAACTACTTGGGTAAAAATGTAAAATCATAAATATACAGATGTATTTATATCGGAAAAACTTAACGAAATTATACTTTCATAATCTTACTTTATAGTTTGCAAGTTGTGAATGGTCAATGTATATATCTCAAAAAATGAGCATCATTGGAACAAAAAAAGGGAGTAATAGCTATTAACAAAACTTTCCCTGGGAAGCACGTGTAGAATATTTTTTGGAAATTGCTTAGATTCGGATAATTATATATTCATCTTTATCTTATTTTGAACTGGTACATCTGTGCCTGATTGTTTAATTGATCAGGCTCCTTGCTTTTCTACGTGCTTTCTTATGAACTTTATTATATGTAACTGTATTTGTGAAACTTTTAAAGAGTGTCTTGTTTCGACTTATGAATATGGTAGGGTTTGCTTTTTTTTTTTTTTTTTTTTAAACTTATCAGACGTCTGCATATTTTAATCTGGAGATGGATCACAGGTTATTCTAAGACTCAGTTGCTCACTACACCTTTATATGAGACTTTGGGACTGGGCTTGACTTAGATGCTCACTTATGCCTCTCAAATAACTACTTAGCCTTGTATATACACTAATATTTTTATGCTGTCTTGAGTTACTCTGCTAGTTGCAATCACATTTACTTGTGATATGATGAAGAGAAGACGTAAAGAGGGTGGACAGATTTAGTTAAGTGGTTTACTAGTCTAGAAATTGAACATGTGGGACATGGTTAACCTGATTCAAGTCTCTGATTCTGCTATGCTTAATGTCTGTTTTCTACTGCTAGGGTACATGTTATACATTGTTTCCCAGTCAAGTTAGTACCTTTGGTCTTTGGCTATATGAGATTCCATAATACGCAAAAGGTTCTGTAATCATAGGCCTTGGAACTCTGCATCCTTGAAATATTCAACCGTTGTCAAGGATATGGCTAACGTGCCTGTGTCATAGATCTTTGCTGCCTTCATTATGGCTCTGATAGTAGCAGCTCTGTACTGTTTTGGCCATAATGTGGCCTCACAACTTGCACAGTAAAAGGAATATAAGTTGAAAAAGCATTACTGCATACTGAGAGCTTTGCTGTCCTCAAGAAGCAGTTGATGCGAAATTGTGAAGAAATATGCTAGGGTTTGCTAAGAGAAGCATAATCAAAACTCCACCACCTTAGAAATGTACAGTAAGATGCAAGTTATGTTCATTGACATGGATCAGAGTCTGGACCCCAGTGAAGTTATTACTCATTAGAGAGCTAGAAGACCTGAGACTGGAGACATTCAGACTTGGACATATGGAGTCTTATTTGCCTGTGCAAGTGAAGGAGCAAAGATTGAGCAACTTACAACAGTTCCTCTTTGTGGGCGCTGTATCTACTATGCCTGTGATGAAGCTGATGCCGAGTTAATTTGCATACATTGCCATCGGCAGCCTTCCAAGAGGCCAGTTCTGGGAAAGAATCTTTACCCTTTCCATCACTCCTGCGAGGCGCTACAAGGTCCTCAAACAAGTTCGTGCTTCCTGTCTAGAATCATTGTCACACTATCCCATTTGGGTATTTTTTGATCTGCTGTAGGGTTACTTGGTTACCACCTGCTAGGATTCTCTATCTCTGCCTTTCCTTTCTAGTAAGCAAACGACTACATATGCTTCCAAAGCTGTTTTATCTGCAAGAACTTGATGCAGCTGAGATAGGATATCGCTGGGGCACTGGATCATACTATGAGCTTTTCCTTCATGGAGAGGCAGGTGTAGTAAATAATAGGTGGGAGATCATGGTGGAATACTTGATGATCTGACAAACAGCAGAGGGAGTTCAAGCACAGACCTTTAATTTTGAAGATACTCAGATTTACACTCACTAGATTGTTCCTCCAGAATGAGGGAAAGGCCAGCATGAACATTGGAAATGAATATCAACGATGATGTCAAAACATAGCTAGATTGTGAGGGGAAACAGGGAACTGCAGATTGGAAAAACAAGATATTTATTATATAGATGAAAGGTTGTGAAAGGGAATGATGCATCTCATATGAGAGAGTCGACATAATTTGGATGGCAAATGATCTAGGAGGAATACATAATGTTAAAGCCAATGAAAGCTTTGGGAGTTAAGGTTACAACATATTTCATTTAGTCACATATATTAAGAAATGCATGTATACACAAAGTTAACAGAAGTTAGATTTAAGCTCAAATGGTTACGAGGAATTTGTGATGGTAATTTTTGTAATGTTTGTGATGCAAGGTATCAATGGAACACTTTCTATGAACTGTTTGAATATAAAAAGAAGTTAATAGCTGAATTAACCTGTGGCGCTTTTGCTTTCATTAATATTTTGTATTATTTGTATTGTTGTTAGTAAGGCCTTCTGTGCTGATCAGTTGGAATTTGTTGTAAGATTATTCTCAACATAATTTAACTGATTTCGTACATTCTTTGACTTGTGTAGCACTCCCGGCAATTTTAGAAGCTGTTTTGAAGAAAATTCAGCGGCATATTACAGATCTATGCCTTGAGTGCTGTGACAATGGCCTTCCATGTGGTGCTCGACAAGCTTGTGATAACCCGTCCTCTCTTATTTTCCCTTTTCAGGTATGAATAACTTCTTCAGTTGATTATCGCATGACTCAGATTTTCTGACAATAAACCATTATACGGCATCCTCTACCTTCTGCTAAGGAGAAGAAAACAAGAAAGGAAGAATGAATAAAAACAAGTAGTAAACAAGGTAGCCATTAACACTTGTTGCAAGACCTGGAAATTGGCTGATACTGAAGCTTGTTTGTTCGACTCATTTACCTGCCCAGGATTTCCTCAACCGTATCTGTGTTTTCTACTCTTGATATGACCAAAAATTTAAGAACTGTAGTTAAATTTCTGTAAATCTGCTTTAGAGTTATAGGAACAGGTGTGCTTCTGAAAGTATGGGATGGTCTGTTACAACGCAATATTCTGTTTCATGAAGAGGATCTGCTTTAGAAGTTGTTGTTGTTCACTTTTCTACCAATACGTCCGGAATTTGCAATATTTCAATGTACTCATTGTTACTTGTTATGCATTGATATTAGGAGGAGATTCATAAATGCAAGTCCTGTAATGCAGTTTTCCACAAGGACTGCTTCAGTAAAATTGCAGAGTGCCCATGTGGATTAGTCCTAAAAGAGGTTGATGCAAATAAGGCATTGGTTAAGCTAAAGCGTGGAAGTGGAGTTGGATCCTCATCTTCGTTGGCTAAGAATTCAGATGTAAAAGCACCAGTGGAATTCATTTCTAGTCTGTTCTCAATATCGAGACAGGAGAAGACGAATGGTCAGAGAGAAGGTGATAATGTCATCTTGATGGGATCCTTGCCAAATTCCTTGCTTTGATGCGTTTGTTACTGTACCATATCTTCACTTTGTACTGTATTGTAGATGATACCTGAAATTTTTGCCATTTTTTTGTACAGAAATTTTTGGTTGCAATATGAATGTAAAATGAATATATTAGCCAAAGGTAATATAGTGATCTGATCTGTACAAGGTGTTGCTCTTTACTGTAACTCGCATAGCATGACATATAATCACACACTATACTCGCTATTCAAGTGTTACTGTAAACTGAAGGCTCTTGCAAATCTCGAAGGCTATCCCGCCTTTGGAGGACTGTTTTATTTAAGTTTTGCCATATCTAATATATTTCAATTGAGTAGGGCTAATTTTTCCAAAAGTCTTTGTATCATGCCACGACGACTTAAATTTGTGAATTACAGTGAGTGATTTTTTTGGTATTTGTATCACCTTTTCCCATTATCTTAATACTATGCCACATCAACTAATACAGACAAAATTACACCCAATGATATGTGAATATCAACTGATATCATCGGTGGATGTCAAAAAACGAAAATGCAGGTCAATGCAGATGAAATTTGACACATAGTTCACTGATACCAACACTTATATTAGACATGAGGTAAATACATTTTCATACCTCCTGGTTTGAATGATTTGCACATATAAGTAAAGAGAAACGCACATATACTTTAACTGATTTGCACATATAATTTAAAGAGAATAAAAAAAAAAAATTCAAAAACTTCTGGCAATATACAAAAAATATTTTGCACATCGCTAATTTGCACATATAAGTTAACGAAATTGCACATATACTTTTAATAAATTCCACATATTTCTGTGGAGGCACGAAGAGAACCATGCCCCTAGGAGTATAATACAATTTGCGTCCCAACATGGGATTCAATGAGAGCTAGCAAACTAACCCGTCCCAAACCGCCAGATCCTGGCCCGAGATAACTCGAGCCGATGCCTAATCGAAATCCCGTACAACCCAAAACCGTCTCGACCCGAAACATAACCCTACTTGACCCATAACCCAACCCGAAACTGACCCCAACCCGATCTGAAAGACTAAATGACTCGATCTCCAAGTGACCTACCGATACCAAAGACTTTCATAACCCAACCCAACCCAACCCAACCCAACCCAACCCAACCCGAAACCGACCCAAACCCCGCCCGATTGCCAACCAACTCTAGATCCAATCATTCAAATCTGAATGCTTTCGAAAGGTATGGGAGGGATGGGCTGAATTGATCATAAAACTCCAAGACCCAAACTAAGCCCAAGTCACCCAGAGTTTAATCACACATAACCCGACCCAAAAAAAAAAAAAGTCAAGACAGTGTAGTGGTATCTGAAACTGAAAGTGTTAAGTCAAACGTGTGTGTCTGTGTAAGAACTTCCAACAAACTCACGCCTTTCTTTTTCACATTTTCCGGTAATTACTAACTCTCTCTCTCTCTCCTCACATTATTTATTTACATAATCATTTTAATTACATATTTGTCTGTTGAAGTTTTCCGCACTTGGGTTTAGCCTAATTCAATTAATCTGTTCCAAAGTTAGGGTTTGGTTAATTTCTGGGTAATTCCGTCTCTATCAACTGATAATGTCACATGCAAAGTATTATATTATTAGAGGATAGTTATTTTTTTTTTTTTAATTTTGATGTGGGGGTTGGTCAAAGTAGTTGATAGTGAGCTTAAAATAAATTGTTGGTTGTTGTTGAATTATTAGAGAATTGAAGGGCTTTAATTTTGCAGCTAGTCTTGGGAGAGACCGTCTACTTTTATCATAAAAGTACGGTTTTTTCTAATAATTTGTGTTAATTTTGGGACTTTGTTGGTAAATGAGAGTTGACTGGATCAAGGTTTACTTGATAGATAGATATCATGCAATTGTATAATCATGAGTTTTAATGTCTGTTGAATGTTCATATGGTCAATATGGTTGAAAATTTAGGAAGAAAGTAATTAATTGATCGTCGTAGGGTGATTTTTAAGTGGAATCAGCTTACGGAAAAATTTGGTTTGTCGAAAAACTTGTGTGTGGATGTCGAACTGGCAACATGCATTTGTATTTGGTTGTATATTGTGCACAAATTACCTAGAAGTACGGTTAAAATTAGAAGTGGTCATTATTGGGCTTAAACGGGTCACTTTTTTGTTAACACAACGGTAAAGTGACCACTTTAAGTCCGTCTAATTTTAACATAAAGTTAGACTGGTCTCATAAGAGACTAGCTGTATATTCTGTAAAGGTTTTTTCCGGAGGTTCGAATGAATTTAGTTACATGTATGTATGGATCCCTGGATAGTTTGCATGACATAGGGAGCGTCACAGTGCTTATCTGATTTAGTGTCTGACTATATACACTGCGTTGGCGATTTAGCGTTTTTTAAATTTGCATAGTTTGATAATTAGCTTCCTTAGGAATTTCACATTTCGTTGGGTATATTAAAACACTGCGAGAATTTTGCATGTGAGTCCCTTGGTGTTTGGCCTGATTTGGGGAGCTTTTGGTAATCCTTATCTGAATTATGTCTGGTTTTACGCTTGGTGTTGGTAATTTAGTGTGCTTTATTCCGCACATTCAGATTACTTGGTGTTGTCAAATTTTGTCATGTCTATTTAACCTCTGATATTTTTACAGTTGACTGGACTTCAGAATGGATGATATGGAGCAGTGGAAGGCTAAACTTCTTGATGGGTTCGAGCAAGGGAAGGGTAAACTGCAGGAAGCTCTAATTGTAGCGCAACAGAAAGTTAAAGAGACTCCGGACACTCAACTGTACATAGCAGCTGCTGTTGTAATCCTGACCATACTTTTTTCATTTTGTAAGTTTCGACTTATTATTTTCAATTTATGTGGTTGATCACTGAAATTATTTAGATGTCTGCTCTTAATATGTAGTTCTGATTTTTTTTTTTCTAACTACTAGCGTTTGGGCGTGTAATCTTTAGGAAATTAGCGAAAAACTAATCGATTTAAGAAAATAAATTCAGGGTGATAGTGAGTTCTACAAAAGTTGTGTGGTCACTTGTTATGTGGCAGTATAGGGAAACAAAAATATTGCAGTTGAAGGAAACAAGACTAAATCTAGTGATGGCTCAACGAATATACACTTGTTTCTTCTATTGTATTAAGGTTTCTTACAGAAATAATAATTTCTTATAGCAATTTTACAATTGGTATTGTACTATGTTTTTAACATTCATTCCTCATGATGTCCTTCCCAATTAACTCACTGTTGCATGCTTCACTTGCTCTGGGTTTTACTTTGGTCTGGCTAAATATTGCTGTTTGTATAGCCTTTGAATTCTTCCATGGAATAATTGACGGAGGTGATAGCAATATATCGCTTTACTTCATGGTTAAAAGTAGTTGGGTGTCATGGATGCAGCAGGAATATGGATACTCCTCTCTCGTCCTTAAGATTTTAGTGTTCCACTATCCCATACTTCAGGCTTTTTGGAAACGGGATAAAAGAGAGTTACCATTGTCAATCATTGAGGATGTTGCTACATGCTGTTATCGGTTTAGGATCTGAAGCTCTCTTGTCAAAGTGGCCTGAGTGTTCCTATCGTCCAACAGTGGCGAAGATTGCAAAGAATAGAATTGCTTCAGGGATGGGTTTGTTTGGGTGGTTGATGTACAATTTGCCTGTGAGGGTGAGGGATTTACTATGCAAACATGCTGCTTTGTGGGGCAGGGGGCAGGGGGATGCATGTTCAGATCTCTGATTGACTTTCTTCATTGCTTTGCTGAATGCGGGATTCTCCTATTTGTCTATCCCTTACCTTATCAATTCATCATTCAGGGGAAGGATATCTTTTATAAGAAGGTTGATGCGCTTTTTATGTTTGGACTCCTGAGTCTGCCTGTAATCATCCCTCTTTGTACTAGTAGAAAAGTGGTGGAAACGAAAAGAAAGATGTCTTTTTTAGTTCCAATGTACAACTGCTACATTTTTTTCAAATAAAAGAAATAAGTTTAAGAAAGATTTGTGGGCTTCTCCGAAATGGCCTCTCTGCGCTAGTTTGGGTTAGGCTATGTGCATTTTGGACCTCCTCAGACGCTAATGTGCGATATTAGCGTGATGCTTAATGTGTATTGATGTTATCGTTGTTGTTGTTGTAAACTGGGTTGTTTGCTTCCTTGAGATTCTTTGTGAATTTCCTAGTGCACAAAGACTATGAATGTCTCCTGATATTGCAGGATTTTGCAGTTTTTGTCATATATAGAATATTGAAAGATGTTGACCCTCAAAAAATTTCTTTTGCTAAGAAGATATCAACGTCTTTCCAGCCCTTCCATGTGTTTTCCCCTCTTCTGAGAAGCTTAATTGTGTTGGGGATGTGAGAAGTGAGAACAAACAAATAATTATGGGTATACATAGCAATATCCCTTACCTAGTGAGGTCATATCTTTATTGTCAAAATATGCTATTTCTAAGGCACTCATAATAATGTTGGGAACCACGTCAACCACCGCTTTTACTTTATTACCGTTGAGTTGTGTAGAAAAACAATGTACACTTGTATAGTTGTATTATTAGTAGCTTGAGAATGTACTTGTGTTTTGCACCTCATGGTGGTGCATGGTAATAAGACTGGATATGTTTGAACTTGCTTATGCATATTATGTGGCTCTCTGTACTTTTTATTGGTGGTGCATCTTTTTCTGAAGACATTTCCTCCTCTAACTGTATCGTATATGTAACCACCTTGTGCCACAACATAGTGTTTTTTCTCTACTTTGCTTGTATCAATGTCACAGAGTTTACAGTATGCTCCTGTACCGGAAGAAAATTCTGGAACGGAATTAGGGGGGGGAGGGGATTAACACTGGCTGTTATCAGTTTGAATCACTGTTCTTTACTTTGTTGATTTGCTGTATCCGTTTTGTTTACTCTTTCAATACTTTGTTTATGACAGTAAGTTTGTTCAAGCGCAAAAAATCCAACACAATTGTGCTTGCAGGACTGAATGGGAGTGGAAAAACTGTTCTATTTTACCAGGTGAAGTATTTTTATCTTCTTTTGCTGTTATTGCCATTGAAATATCCTCTTGTTTGGTACTAGTTGGCATGGTCAGCATGACTTGGTGAGTTTATGAAATACATTATGGAGTGCGACTTGCTGTGTGGTTGAGAGATTTAGCAGCTCTGGTTGTGCATTCTTGAAATTTTGCTTATAAATGACAAACCTTTCCTCTCGGTTTTTGTCAGCTTCGAGATGGTTCTTCACATCTAGGAACTGTTACCTCAATGGAGCCAAATGATGGTACCTTTGTGCTGCATTCTGAGATTGCTAAGGTATCGTAACTTTTCTGTTCCACATTGAGCATAGCTATGCTTTCCACCCCCACCCTTGATTCATTGCATTGCATGAAATCGTGCTGTAATCTGCTCTATAGTGTTATTTTCAAGTATCTGAATTTTTATTACAAGTTCTCTGCAAACTTATCTTTAATGGAGGACATTTCTACAATAATTATGGTTTTGTTGTAGCTGCCATAATAACTTTTTAACTTAAATCCAAACTAAGCCATTTGTTTCTTTGGCTTAATTTTTATTCCAAAATCTTTGGTTTCTTTTTCTCTAAAAAAATGATTTGTTTTGTTGACAATAGAAATTAAAATGAAAAAATATAAACAATATAACCCTTGTGAGGGCATTCTAGACTGCAATGAGCAGAGGTTGGGTGTTGGCCAGGGGGTAGATTGACGGCAACGCGAGGGCACAGGTTACAGAAAAATAAGAAGGAAGAATGGTTGCTTGATAACGAAGACATGGAGTCACTGTAGTCGGAGATTGCGAGGTATTGGATATCAAGCGGCAACAGCTGACATCAGTAACATGACTGTGGCTATGAAGTGATATCAGTGATTTAAATTTCAGGCTCTACAGAGAGTGAACAAGGGAGGACGAAGCGTAACAGGGGCGGCCTGGTGGTCAGCTTCTTTCATGAGCCATGGCCAAAGCCTGAATGCCTTAAGCGGCAGGATGCTATATCTGTCAAGAAGCTGGAGACAAAGTTGGGTGTACTATATTGGATTACGTGATGCCTATACCTGCTTGAACCCCCCCCCCCCTCTCTTGCGGGGCTGTCTCACATAACTCTGCTAAAAAAAGGGATAAGTATTATGGGCGCTGGTAAAACTTATCGGAGGGTGAGGGTGGGACATTTGAGACATCAAACATTGTTTTAAAGCTTGATTTAGACATTTATACTGTTCAGCTTTTTTATTACCTTTTCAAGGGCTTGAAGTGTTAAGTTCAAACTCTTTCAGCATTATGCAAGTTAAGATACAATGTGCAATTTAACGCTTTTGTTTTGTCTTGTGAACAGAAGAATAAAATCAAACCTGTGCGTTTGGTTGATGTTCCTGGACACTCTCGTCTCCGACCCCAGCTTGATGAGTATTTGCCCCAGGCTGCGGGCCTTGTTTTTGTGGTTGATGCTTTGGAATTCTTACCCAACTGTCGCGCAGCTGCCGAGTAATTGCTATTCTCTGCTTTTTTCTGCCTTGCTCTATTGTTGTCAGTTGCTAGTGTGGTGATTATGCGATTGCTGACTGTTAATTTTGCTGTGTCAAAGGTATTTATATGATATTCTGACCAAGGCCAGCGTTGTAAAGAGGAAACTTCCTGTACTGATAGTTTGCAACAAAAGTGAGAAAGTGACTGCACATTCTATGGAGTTTATCCGAAAGCAAATGGAGAAAGAAATGTGAGTGTCTCTTTTTTTTTTTTTTCTTGGAATAAGGAAAGTAAACTAGGTTACGCGAATACATGATCCATCCTCTCAGATAACAGAGGTTAGGGAGGGACAGTATAAAGTATGACCTGTTTTCTCATTTCGTAGCAAAATCTTATTACCTGCTTGCCAGTTTGCCTCGCCGTGTGCTTCAAGAGCGTTGTAGAAAGAATGTGCAATTATATGTGTACCACGAATTATTGGGTTTACGTCTTCCGACCTGGGAGAATTTTTTAATGCTTGGTTGATGTTTATCTCAATCAAATATTTAGTTTTTGCATAATTCTGTTACTTATGCATTCTCATTTTGAGGTGGGTGTTTATTGGTATATTCTGATTCTATTATATTTGGCGTATTGTCTATATCTTTCCTTTTGTGGATGATTGCTGTTTGGATAATCATTGCTAGCCTGCACTTTACCTGTTCGTTAATGGTCTTTGATACTCTCAAGATGAATCCTGACAATGCCTTCTCTTACTCGTAGCGACAAATTGCGGGCATCAAGAACAGCTGTATCAGATGCTGATATTAGTAGTGAATACACACTCGGTAAAGCTGGGGAGCCCTTCACATTCAGTCAGTGCCAGAACAAAGTAACCCTTGCTGAAGCCTCTGGTTTGACAGGTGATGTCTCTCAAGTTGAGGTGTTCATCAGAGAGCATGTAAACCCTTGACTTCATGTAAACCATCTTTGTCTTCACCTTTTTTTATTCCATCTTTCTTCTAGAGATGTTGCCATCTTTCTGTTATGGGCGTTCTTTGGCAATGAATTTTTGTGCAAGCGGATTCAGCCATTGTTGATGGGAACATGTAGAATTTATCAAAGAGGAAATAGATGATTGCTTTTCTGAAGTGTAGGAACTAATTGCAAGTTATTTTTTGTATTTACTTGCTAATTATTTGATGTAGTCTTGCTCTATCCTCTTCCTAGCCTTCCACTTCTTTTGTTGAATAGTGACGCAAGTGACGAAACCTTGAGCGCTTGGGATTCCTTGTGAATTGAGCTAAGTTTGAACCATGTTTGTCGTTTGTCATTAGGCCCTTTGCATGCTATCATTCTCTTAGGTGATTGATCTCTCTAAGGTAATTAACCTTTGAACCCATGAGCCTTTATCTTTGATAGCCCTTCATTTGCCAATCTAGACTACTCTTCACCTGGAAATAATAATAATAATAAAAAGGCTAGCCTATGGGCTTGTTATTTATTCCTTATTTTTGCTTACTCTAAAGACAGTTAGCACGTTTTTGACTATCGAAATAACAGGAGAAAAAGGAAAAAATAAAGATTTTACCTTATTTTTGCTAAGTGTTAGAAAAGTTCCGGAAATGTAAAAATTTCAGGAAAAATAAGCAACGCTTCAGAAGTAGAGTTAACAGAAAAGTCAATGAACAAATAAGTTGTTACTCCGTATTTTCTTACATCCTCATTTGGATGGACAGTATTAAACGTATAGTTACCGCATGCTATATCAGGTAAATACTAACAAAATGCTACTGTGCTGCATGCAACATGCTTATTTGCTTCTTGTACGATTGCTGAAGCTGGAAATCTTATGACGTTCTAGAATTTTCAAATGGTCCTAAGGAGCCCCCTTGTACAAGCACAAAAAGCTGTCGGCGTGATTGCCATGACAGTACAGTAACATGACATTTTTATGCTTTTCTTCCTACTTGATCCGGAAATATCTTTGACCTCTCTTTTCTTTCACTGCTTATACGCTCAGTGCTCTTATAAAGTGAAATTTACTAGGATTATTAGCAAAATATTGCCCTTTACCATCACTTTAGTAGCTAATCGACATTTAAAGACTAAAGTAAACACAAAACAAGAAAAGGCAAATGTACATTCATCAATTTGAGTAAAATAATATGGTCAAAACTGTGGCTTGAGAATTGAGATCACTTCCAATGCTAGATTCCTTTACTGGTAAACTGTAAACAATACAGACTGTGATTTACCATGAGTTAGACTGTTGGAGACATCATTATCTCAATGGTTAACTTCATCTTTAACCCCTTTGCCGGTTTTTACAAAGAATCTGATTCTACCTTTTATCTGCTCCACTTTAGCTAAAATAGTACTCCACCCTGCCAAGTTCCACAATAATCCATACCTAAAGTGCAGGAAGTTCTAAATTGGCATTATAAAATTTGATGCTCCAATGAACAGAATAATCTTGTGAATTTGTGCTCACTCAAGACTATTTAGCTACCTTTATCAAAGAGTTCCATCATGCTAACGCTGTGCGCCTGTTCCTTGCATGTGAGCAGAACATATGCGACTGTATAAGGAACATTCGACCTTGTGACTACTTTGATCAGGTGATCAATGATTCTTTAATTTCTTCATAGATAACTATGAAAGAAGAGGCGCAAAAGTACGTAGATTAAAAGTATATATATACTTGTAAAGCCTTCCTTTAGAGTAAGTCTTTATACAAAACCTATACGGTAGATACAATTGTGACTTTTTCGCTAAGAGGATATGGTGTACATGAACAACCTAAATAATCATTAGGTGTCCTGATCACACCACCAATCAATACAATCTCTAGAAACAAAACTTCTAACACTCTTATGTATATCCTGATCTGTATAGTTAGTTTTCGATTTCTACCTTTCTTTCGACCATAAATTAACAGAAGTGATCCTCAATGAATTTGTTCAAAACCATGAAATCATCGGTTTGCTCTTCAGCTCTCCGTGAATTTCGTCTTTGTTACTTGGAGCATTGATAAGACTGAGGAAAATATCTTGACAAGAGAAGATGCTTGAGTTTTATAATCAAGAAGAAGATGCCATAGCATGGAATATGCATGAAGGCGACTGTCGAATACCTACATAAACATATGAAGCAAAGAATGTATTCAGAATAACTATGGATTCATATAATGGCACTTAAGGACTTAAGGCATAGGAGCTTATTATGTTACTCAAGACTGATCCTTTAAGCGAAAAATGTGTGCTAGAGCCTTAGTAGCATAGTGCCACTTACAACTCAGACCAAAATATATATGTAGGCACTAAATAATTCTTGATGCATATTAACACTGGATGAGTATTTACTTTAAAGTATAAAGAGGCAAAAAAAACCAAGATTACATACCACAAAGGGGAGAATGAGGAAGACAAGTCCAAGAATGGATATGGCCACCTGTTTGCATGATTTTTGGAAGAAAAAGACTCATTATTGAACAAACAAAACAAAGGATAACATGTTGCTTTATGAGGAAGCGTTACAAGAAGATTGGCTCACCAAATGGATATACAGGCATGAACGACCCATTGGAAAATGACATAGAACGATGTCCACAAAATGAAGTATGCTATCCGAAACCAAGGGAACCGCTGAGAGTGAAACACACTCAGATTAGCGATAGAAAATATTGCTAATATAGGGAAGAGAATATAGGCGGAGATAGGAACCAACTCACCAAGCAATTCAAAGCAGTGTCACCAAGCAGGAAGACAAGGTTGATTGTGTGCATATTTATCATAAACTGCCAATAAGATTATACAGTCATATAACTAACTTGTATATAAAGAGAAATGCATTGCTGCAAAGTCTTTTGAGCTAGAGATTTCGGTGCTCACAAAGTTGAGATCATAGTTCTTCATTGCGAGGAATGGGACAATTATGAACCAGAAGACACAATCTGTGAGCATCACAGCTCCTGCAATCATCTGTTTGACAAAGCATTGCAGTTTAAGCCTAGTGAGAAAGTCAATCATGCAACATCAGTTCCCCTGCTTTAGAGGCAGAGCAATGATTACTGTACATTTCTACAATTGAAAGCAGAAAATACTCAATACATATAGAATGCAGTTCATGAATCCTGCATTTCTAGTTACCTGAAATATTATTTGAAGAACATAGCCCCAAAATCCGGCAGTCGGTGGATCTTGATCCATGAGTTGATGAGAGTTCAAAACACTCTTAATAGCATTTGATGTTCTACCATACGGAGAGGCCAAATAACTGCCTCTTTCAGCATCCATCCCCTCATTGTGCACCCTTTCACCACTTATCTGATTGTGGTACTCGTAGCAACCATACATTGAGAGTACTGATCCTAACTACAGTAAGCAAGGAATACTCCATTAACAAACCCATTGAAAAAAATTGAACAAAATGAAGAACATGCAAAATGCACATTGAAAGCAGAATGTGGTGCATTTTGGATTACCTACCCCAAAATAAATGGTCACCAGAGTAAAAGTCCACCTGCCCAACAAAAATACCAATATCACCCATTAACATCATACAACTACAGCACACTTACAATTCAGATTAAGATAAAACATGATCATAATACAATCAAAACTCACATGCATTGAGTAATTATACTAAAACCAATTCATATAAACAGTTAAAACTCAAATGGCACTATTTTCTACTTACTGTGTATAGTAATAGAAGATGGAGCCATCATCAACAATACCATTGACAATGAGGAGAATCAGCAGCACAAAGAACCCACAAACCCTGAATGCTAATAGCCAACCAGGGTGCATTCCTTTAAGACAAGGCTTCCAAACTTCATCAGCATACAAAAGTCCAGGCCTTTCCTTCTTTTCCACTCTTGTTGTTGTTTCCCTCTCACTTTCTGAACCAACATCATTACAAGACCTTGCATTTCTAGGACCTTCATACTTTGATATCAAATAAGAGGCAAAAAGCATGGACAGTAACACCCAAAGTGCACACAACAAAACTCTCCAGTTTAGCCAGTAGTTTGAGTTTGCTGTATCACTTGATGTCTCAGGTTGCCATGCCACTCTTTTTGTTCCAACTAAAACACCCATTTTTTGTACTTTAACTCAACCCTCTACTATCTCAATCCTCCTTCTTCAATATATATATGATGAGTTCTTTTTTTAAGAATCTATGTAGGAAAACAATGATGTAGGTTAGTCCAAAGACAAAGATAAAGTAACAAAAACCAAGACAAAACACAAACCAATGTTATTAGACTAAGTTGAAGAAACCAAGAGAAATATTTGAGTTTTGGAGATCACACGAGTGTCAAGATAGGATTTTTTATATTTGTGTACTATACTTTGGTATTGAGAAAACTTGCAAGTTTATACCCAGAAAAGAATCCAACCAAAAATGTGATCTTATGAAAATTAAACCAAAATCTTATGACACATAAGCCTGTAAAAAGCACAGGTTTTCAAGTGTAACACATTGATCAAAATGTTAAACAAAAATAAAGGTTCAGACCAACATTCAAACCCCTCCACATTAAACCATAAGTGAACTATAAAGCTCTTGAAGAAACCAAAACAACCCCACAAAATCTAGAAAGATAGATTTAGTTTAGCTTGGGATTTATATAACAATCATGAGACTTGGTTGTATTTAGCTAAAAATAGCAAAGGTTTTATTACCATAAAGGCAATATAAACCCTTCAATACATATTTAGTGGGTTTTTGGCTAAAAATGGGAGTATATATGACACAATATCAAAAACCCACATTGAGTTAAACTGTGGGAAATAAGAGCAAAGATTCCAAACTTTGGGAGGATTGTGTTTTTTCGGCACAGAAAGATTAAGCATTTACAAAACAGAACATTTTTTGGCATAATAATATCAGTAGTGTTAGTGTAGGATATGAACAAGGGAAAAAGAATAGTAAACTTAACGACCAAAAAGCTAATAATTGTAAGCAAAGGAAAGGTTAAGATACTTGCAACAGAAAGCAAAGCAAAGTTGCTGATGTGTACAATGTGTGTTGGAAGGAGATGCTTTGCTTCTTCAGTTCATCTCCTTTGCTTTGGATAGACAATAACAAAAACCAGACAATATGGTAGGAGCTGAGTCTAGGAGAGTTTTTTTTAACTAATAAGGCTAAGGAAATGTGAAGATTTTGCGCTTATATATATGCTTTTTGTACAAGCTTCCCTCCTCTATTCATTTAAAAAGACTAGTACTCGTACTACATGCTATATAGGAGTGATTATCGAAACCTTAATAAGCTAAGTACATGTGGAAACAATTAGCGGAATGGACTTTGGATACAATGAAATGATTAAATTGACCGCAATTAGAATCTAATAACTAAAACAGACTTAGATGGTTATTATATAATGATGAATGTCATTTTTGACTGATTAGAGATAAAATTACGTATATTTTGGACCCTAAGACCTCACTTGTGCAAGATCAATATTGGATAATCGGTGGTGTTATTGAATGTATTGTTTCTAATGATTTACTCGTAGAAAATGACAATAATGCTACTGATTACTAATAATCAAGCTAAGCATATCATCAATGGGAGTAAGCTGGAACCTTTTTTCAGATCAATGAGAATACAGAGGAATACAACATGAATAGGCCAATGTCAGTATGTCACACGCTAATACAGGTGCTAAGGTGCGGCAATGTGCTTGGGGCGCAAGCTTCGTATTTGTATTTTGTGTAAACTTCCTAGAAAATGAAAAGAAAACTTAAACATGTTAACAAACAATAACAGTCTCTGGTCACAATCTCCACATGTCCATGCAAATGTTATACACCTCGAACACATGATCAACGTCTTGTCAACATTTCTTTCTCAAAAGAGAGAAAAACAGAAAAGAGAGAAGGTGTTGGACCTCTTGGTGGGGGGGACAATATTCTGTTCTCCATTTGGATTTTCTGCTGGAAGGAAAAGCTTGTACGAGTAGATGCTTTCTCCACAACCAAAAAATAAAAGAAAAAAAAATAACATAGACCTATGATTTTATAGACTGTCCACAAATCACAATATAGCCAGGCCTATGCTATGCATGTCATGTCATCATATCAGAAATTGGCAACTTCATAGAATTTGGTCAAACCTCATTAGACTTGGCCCATGCAATAACTTTGCAGAGCTATAAATGCAATCAAATTATTAATTAATAATTAGTACTAGTAGAAATGTGTAATCAGTGCCACTTTTTGAAGGCTGATTGTAACAGCTTATATGAATATGGAGACACTACATTTTTATTGAGATTGTGGATATTGGATTCTTTCTTCTACACTTTTGATCCAAAGGTGGGGATAGCGCTGTGAGGAACAAATTAAAAGTCACAGGTTTTCCTTTTTCATGCTTGGAAGGGGTTGTGTAATTGTGTTATGCTATGCTATGTTACGCTGGTCTGGCTCCTTGGTTTTTTTTGGTCCTAAGGTCAGGCTCCTTGTTAGGAGACAACTGTAGGACTAGCTAGTACAACCAGCTTGAACGTAGCTGCCATCCAAAAGTTCACGCAAGGCATACATGCAGATGCAGCTATGCTACCACGCTGGTCCGTACTATATCGTCTAGACTCTAATTTAGAGACAGGAAATTGGGCTGTCTTAATTTCTTTGCAACAAAATTCTAGTAAATGAATTTAAAACAATGTCATACAGTAAAGAGATGGGTATCCAGTGTTGATATATGGCGAAAAAAAATTAGATGGAGATTGTAAGTTTAGAATAATATTTTCTGACATATTTTTGGTTTTGTATAAGATAAGTTATGAAAGTAAAAGGACTTCAAAATTCCAAATAGTAAAAACTTCAAAAAGAACCAGAACAATAGCAAGAGAATTGGTAAAGTTTTTGATGATTCCAAGATAGTAGCCTTCGAAATAAAATCCAAAGTACTATGTAACAAGAACCTAATTAACTACGGAATATAACAAGAAAGTGTTTCTACATATAAGACCGGTATATTTTTTGACCCAATAGCAAGGTAAATGGGTCAATTTTTTTACTAATACAATAAGAAGAATGCCACAACACGAAATAAAAAAGGATAATATGGGTGTGAATTATGCGGATACTCATAGTTATTATGTGATTTTTCCATATAACGGTTATGGTGTAATCGACCCTCATTTAATTTACATGTACTTTAAATGAACACATTGCAATCCCATAATTAGTTTCTTTAATTATGAGTTGATACGTACCTTAATTACCGTTGAAGGAAAATCTGCCCTTATATGTCTTACCTAGAACATACTCTTGATAAACAATAGCAGTTAATCTTATGCACCATGATTTGTACAAGGAGAGAAATTCTAACTTTTATCTCTTAAACATGCTTATACTCCTTTTATTCTTACTACTAAAAAA
The DNA here is from genome assembly GCA_901111285.1 of Corrigiola litoralis. Classification (NCBI taxonomy): domain Eukaryota; kingdom Viridiplantae; phylum Streptophyta; class Magnoliopsida; order Caryophyllales; family Caryophyllaceae; genus Corrigiola; species Corrigiola litoralis. Next base: position 26,109 of record CAAKMY010000500.1, read on the forward strand.
TCTAGTCAATTATATAAAAGATGGTCTTTTTATTTTAATTTTTTTTACATAGGTTTCTAGACAAGCGTTGAGTCTTCAATTATTGATCATGTTTGATTCAACATCGTAATTTAAGTCCAATATATCTAGAGTGATAATTTTAATGTAACATTGTATACAACACTTTAGATTGGAATTATAATTGTGGTTCATCTAATCTAGCTTTCAGATCAATAAAAAAAAGGTTATTCAAATTTTAATATCTATTGTGGTGAGATCATTACGTATTCCATGTTTACTTCAAATGTACTCCGTAAATATTTGCTTAGTTGATCCGAAAAAGCCAATACTTCTTCGACAATAACTCGATATTACATTCTTTTATGCGGTGCATTTTCCAAATGACATGAATAAGTTTGAAATGAGAAGGAAGGACTCATTAACCAAAAAAAAAGGCATATCTAAGTCTATATGAATTGTAATCCCATGCAAAATGTACGTAATGTCGTGGACCATACACCCGAAAGTTGATATTTATTGATTTCAAGAGTTGAGGTGGACCTCATACTCATACACTGAGTTTGTCACCGTCATACACGTTTGTTGCTTGGCTTCGCTTACAAGATAAATAGGGCCATACCTTTAGGTTCTACTACAACAAACTTCTTTAATACGGAGTAAGCAATAACAAGGGCGTAATGAATAAACTTGATTAATTAGAACCTCACCTTGGGGAATAGAAACGTAAACTAAAAACCTATGTTGTCCTAGAACATCTTCAAAATATATTTAGTACACATTTGCAAAGTTGGTCCACATAATCTTTGAAATTCTATAAGGAGCTTCTAATGTGTCACATTCGTATATTTCACATGGCTCATTATCTTGTCAAGAAATTGTCGCTATTAGTGATTAGTGGGAATAGAATAGTTGTACTCATTAATAAAGTTGATTGAGGATATTTGTGATGTTCTTTTACTTCTAAAATTTTCAAAGCTTATGCTTTGATCTGAAACTGTATAGGATGTGAAATCAGAAATAGTAATAGACGGAATATATATACTATAACTTATGTAAAAGGAAACAAAATAGAAATATTATTATATGATATGAACTATCCCTAATATGATATGTACTAGTTGGAAGTCTAGTATAAAATTACGTACATATTTAAAGCACCTATTTAATATTGTTGAGATTTTGTATTTTAGTATAATAAAATTTCATGTATGAATGAGAAAGTGTAAACTGGGACAAATATATTGGTATATACAGTGAAAACTACATATTTGATCGAAAATAAAAGTTAAGTAAACTGGTAAGGGAGTAAAGCCACACTCAAAGGGCAAAACGATATACAATAAAGTGTCTTCTCTATTCTTTTTCAATTAACATCTTTCTAATCGCTTACAAGCAGGAAAGAACCAAATAAACTAAGAAATTGCTTGCTAATTAACGATGAAACGATTGCTCATGCACACGGAATACATGACTATATGAGCTAGCTAGAGCGAGAAAACGACTGCTTGAAAATTACTAGCAATATGTCTTCTTGAAGCTACGGAAATCCTATATTAGTTCCCAAAAACTCATAATCATCGTTAATATTTCGACTGCAAGCTATTGCCTATTGGATATAGTGAGAACTGAGAAGGATGCCGCTTGTCATCTTCCGAGTATATATGAGGAATTGAGGACTGTCGTACTCGAAGAAACTTGCGGATTGTTGTTATTGTAACGTGGAAAAGAAAGTGTGAATTGTAAGGGTGTAAGTGTGTAACCAACACAAAACGAACACCAAAACTATCTTAATTTTTTAACTAGAACTTTGATAGTACTCCGTAGTCAATACTCCGTAGGTTATAGGTAGTAAACTAGTCATCATGCCATCACGGTACAATTATATTGTACTCCGTACGTATCACTATGAATCATTACCGCTTCAAGAGTATTTGAGGAGTCTTTCCAACCGTGCTACCCCAATGAGATTGGTTCATTATCGATCATTCGCCCACATATATTACCACGAATCCAAAATAAGTGGTTTTGTTCCACACTTTTTTGGCAAACATCCAAATGACCATATTAGATATATTATATATGTAATTAATGATGACAATGGTTAGGGTGAAGGTCTAGGTGAGGGTTAAAAAAGGTAGTTGATTTTACATTAAAAAATACGATAAAAATTACTTTTGTTCGAAAGAACAATTCTAATCAATACTCCCTCCTTCCCACAATAAGCTTCTCATTTCTTTAAACGCGGTCCCCAAAACGATACTTTGACTATTGTTTTTTTTTTTTTTGAAATAGAAAAAAAGTATTAATATGTTAATTTTTTTGGATGGAAATATAACTTATCAAAAATATAAATGACGAGGAACGCAAGAATGTAAATTTCACTTCATACTCCGTAGTTCTTTATACATTTTATTATATTCACGGTCAAAGTTTTAAAAAGTTGACTTTAAAAAAAGAAATGGTAAGCTTATTGTGGGAAGAAGGGAGTAGTACTTATTTTGATCGGAGGGAGAGCTAAATTCTCAAGTTATCTAAATTTTTTAAGTCGGAATCTATACTATGCCTCCAAGAGCATGTACTTTCCTTTATATTTCTTGTACCGGAATATATATTATGCCTCCAAGAGCATGTACTTCCCTTTAGATTTCTTGTACCTTTTGTCATATTTCATGTACCTTCTCAGAAAAAAGTACAACAAAAATACTAAAAAGTACAAAAAATCTAAAGAGAAAACAGATGCCCTCCGTGAGCACTCCACACTTTGTAAGATCTACTCCACACTCGCTCTCATATCAATTTCAATTAACATGTTACGTAACAAAGAAAAATCTCAACTCTCACCTTAGCCGATTGAGTCAATTAATATATGCTAAGGAAGTCTTATATTTGAGGGTATATAGAGAATTTGGTTTACCATGCTTACCAAAAGCTAAGAAGGAAATAATAACTTTTCCGTTAGAGATATTACATATTTATTTTATTTTAAAAATACAAACCCTACATATTTCCACGATACCTTTGTAACAGGCCCCAATCCTTTGTAATCAATCATAAATTGATCGAGAGGGGGGGTGAGGGGTTAAAGTTTGACAATTTTTGTTTCACGAGTCCAGATATTCCCCAGAAGTACTGAAAGAAGTTTGGTTCAAGAGCAAGCAACCTGAAAAACCCAATATACTAAGCCATAATACCCCATACCAGAAGCAGTTTGGGCCTGAATTAAGAGCTATACAACTCATAGGCCAGGACAAAGTTACTTTAAAGGAAAATATTCACCAAACTTAAAATTTAGTGTTTCCAACGTCCAAGTCCATGGCATTTCCTAAAGCCTGTAAGAACTAAGATAGTACACAAAACCACGAGAAACCTCCAGCAAATTTGTTCAAGTTACTCTATGCAGAAACTTGATCGTTTCTTACTAGTATTAAACTCCCAAGGATCAAAGAATAAAGAGAATTGTTGTTTAGCTGTTACTAGAGTGGAAATGAGTGTGAAAATTATCATAACTAAGGAATCCAGCTCTTAAGTGTACCATTGTTCAAAGTGTTATAGAGGGCATGCAGCTAAATCATCAAAAAACTTGCAATAAATATGAGAAAATGCTGAGAGTAATACATGTGGTATTGTTACGGAAGGAAACATGAGATCATACCTCTTCTATGCAATTGAGCCGTACCTCTTCAATCGACCAGGATGCTGAACAAAGAAGGTCCCCGGAATAAATTTTACCAGAAGAAATGAAGCTAGCATAAACTTTATATGCATGCAGTAGGCAATGGGTTGACGATGGAGGATAAATTTTATGTCATACACAAGCAATGTGGGCAGTTATGGTATGTCTAATGATACAAGAGCAGAACAATGATCATGCAAAGGGGTAAGAGGTCACCTAACACTTCTGCCGTTTAGAGGAATTTAGAGAGGCAAACCGACGTGTTGGAAGTTTATTTCTAAGACCAGAACCAGCAGGAAACTTTTGCATGAGAATGAAATGACACACGCAAGGTGAAAGACTGAAAGCTTCATATAAAAACTTCAGTCACGTGTTTTTTGATAACCACAAATTATCAAAACATATATATAAGTACCACATATTGCATAAGGATAAAGGAGGTGTATAATTGTGTGGTATGCTGCCAAGTCACAAGAATTACAACTTGTGATAACTTACATCTACGACATCTTGTAGAATAAACGTTACTAGACAGGAAATTAAAATGAGTAATGCGAAACATCACAATTAAGTTGATAATATGAGATGAAATATGGTAATGCAAGCATGATGATTCCCTCTCTCAATAATCTTTCTTCAAAAAGCCAAACAAAGAGTCAGAGACGATCTTGATTTAAGACCTTTTTGCTCTCAGCTGTTATCCGGCCATTATAGGCAGGACCGTATACACCTAAACCTAAAAAGTATACAGTCATGACTTTCCTTTCCAACTCCTTTTGGGTTTGTAATACATACAATACTACACACGTCACCACTCTTTATACAAGAAAAATAGTTTACATGTTTTCATCTTCATCATTTGAAGTGCCAATCTATTTCTTGCAGTCGTATCACCACGAGCAAATGAAAGATCTCTTGCAGCGAACACTTCCCTAGACGAAGAGGAAGAATACAAGCTAAGTGACACATTCTTTACTTACATCCAGTGGCTTTTCTCTTAAAAGGGATCGTTATCATCACCGAGTGTAGAAAGCGAAAATGGGGCAATTGCTACATTGAATGTCCTTGATCCCACTTTGTCAATATGCTTCATCTCAAAATCACCTTCCTGTCAAAAGTTCACAAATGAAAATATGATTAAGCTCTGTAGGTCATGACACAAGCTTTAACATTTATAAGCCATTATCACTGTTATTTATTTAGATGCAATTCACACTTGCAGCTCACTGATGACCCAAGACTTCTAGGAGCCTAACGGTATATAAACCGACCTCTTAACTTGATTTGACTGTTTATCTGGTCTGCTGTCTGCAATCCCAAACTCCCCTCCCCCAAGGCCAAAGCAACACTTCTCTTAGCTACAATTTCAATTCCTAGCCTAGGATAATTAGCCCATGAGCTTGCTCTTACTTCACTATCGAGAAATGAAGATTACTTCCACCAAGATAGTAGATTGAAAAGAAGTGGCTTGGCTTGCCACATATTTTATTGCTCTTTGCAATGTAGAAAGGTTTACTGGGGCCCAACAGCAAATAGTAAAAGAAGGTTCCATATCCTAAGCCATCAAATTCAAATTCAATATAATGATAAAGGAATAATTGATACAGGTCTTCAATAAGTATTGATTATACTGCAGCTTGTAAACGACTAGCCAATAAGAGTGTCCGAGCGGAAATTAAGTTCATCACACATCTAACAAACGACTATGCCTAATATTTCAATTAATAATTATGATTATCAGACGAACAATCTTACCATTCTTCCACTGGAAGTACTTAAAGGGCATGCTGAAGAGTATTCAAAGCCCGTCTTTGGAAGTATAACCGGCTGCTCACCAACAACCCCTATACCCCTGAAAGCAGAAGAAAGATGACAGAGTAAGGAAGAAGCAGAAAATGGCCATAGCAATTTAATGTTCTTCCACCAAGAAACCAACTCACCAGACATTCTCAGTTTTCCCATTGGCATCAGTTATGATCCAGTGCCGCCTTAGTAGTTGTACTGGACGGTCTGAATTGTTAGATATCCTGATCCTATATGCATAAAAGTACTGGCCCTTGGAAGGCTGACTTCGTCCTTCAATGTAGACACTCCTAACTTGGACACGGATCCCCTGAAAAAAGGGAAGAGAAGAAGAGTTAAACTGAGCCGTTACTAAATGAACATAATTAGGATTCTAATCATCGAAATATTACAAGAATAAAGAAACCAGGACAAAAGCATTTCTCCTTTGTGCTTTCAAAGTCACAGTTCACATGAATCCAGCAATAATTAGGCATATCTCCATGCCAATTCATCATCAACTATGCAGAATGTACTTTCCCTTGCCCTTGTTTCTTAGTGGGTTGAGCTGGGGGAGCGAAAGGGAGGACAAGGTGTGGATCATGGGGTAGGACAGCAGACAGTAACTGATACCAGAATTTCGTAACAACTTCCACTTAAAATGGATTGACAAACAGCATGGAATACTCACTGGGCCACAAAAATGCAAAAAGAAACAAGTCTGCAATCTGCAGTATATATCACATCAACAAGTACTCCACCAATATCTTGATACACTAACTCTCCGTGCAAGCACACTTTATACTAAACAAAAAATAGACAAAATGAAGAGGGGGCATCCTCATCGACTTCCACTCCCAAAAATCACATACAGTGCTGAAGAGATATATCAGTCACCAGATTTCACAAAGCAAAGGTAGATAGAATCTGAATAACTATCTACCTTGGATGGGATGAACCATAACATAACACCAGAAGTTGAAATGACATAGAAACAGAAGAGCTTCTTTGCTTACCAAGGTAGTAGCATCACTTGAACACATCAAAAGAGAATGTGGAGAAATCTCCTTGAGTTCATCTCTATAGCTTGCAGCATCCTGGGTTAATCCGAACAGAAACATAGGTCACTAGCCAATTTCGAGACAGCAAAAGATTTGCATACAAACCAAGCTGCCTGAATAATAAGATACATCACAATTTTGAACTGAAGGAAAGAGGTAAATAGAATGATAGCTTGTTCAGCAATGAACTGCAGTTATATTATTGTTCGGCCTATCTAGAACTCTTACTTCAAAGCAACAAAGATAGCGTTAAATGAATTTATAGGCGATTTAAGTACGACAGACTGTAAAATTTCACAAGAAGGTTTACGTCATACACCAAGTCATCAACTAGGTTCAGCCATAAACAAAAAGCAAATCAACTCAGAGATTCAAGAGATTACAATTCATTTTTCGACGGAGAAGGAAAGGTGATGGGAGCATACAACATAGGAATATATCTTCGCTATGCAATTATAAACCCTAAATCTGCAACATTCTTCTACATGCACCAACTAGATACTGAATATAGCAAGATAAACTCAGCTCAAGGATCAAGTATAAAATGTTCATCAAAAAGTACTTTATACCAAGTTCATAGTTTTCACAGCCCCATATAACAATTAACAATACACTTTTGAATTTCTTCAGAAGCAAAGCAAAAGGTCAACCAAACCAAGGAACTTAAATCAAGACGTTGGAGAAGACATTATATGCAATTGTAAACACACCAAATAATAGGGAAAACAAAAACGCAAACAACACAGCCAGGAATTGGAGCAATGATACCTATCCCAGAGTCCCCCAATTCTCTAGAAGGAAAAGAAAGGAAAAAGAAAGAGAATTACCGCAAACCTTTCCTCAGCGATAGCTTCTTTCATAAGTCTCTTCAGACGCAAAACTGGCTCTTCCTCCTCAAATAATCTCAGTGAGTCACGTATCCTTGCAGCTTCTTTATAATCCTTCAAGCACAGAGTATATATATCGATCAGAGACAGGGATTAAAAAAACTATGTGAGCAATATTCAGCAAGCCCCAATTATCAATTATGTGCATTGCTTCACTATTTTAGAATGTCCTGCAAGTAGGTATTCACCTCATTTTCTTCTTTTTCATCACAACCTTCACATATACTTCATTGTCAAGTGAGTCATGTGAAATGGGACAAACTCAAGAAAGAATAATAACTGAGCTGCAAAATTCTGATGCCGAACTAAACTAGTAACTACCAGACTTCATGTCCTAAACAAACACGCAGACCTACATTGCTCCCCCATTGAAGAGACATTATGACATATATTGAAAACAGATCTCAACATGCTTATTATGTTCTTCATTCCAAAATCATCTTCATACATCAGGATTCAGGTCATACCCGAACAAGTAAACCACTTTGGGATCATAACATTTCCCTACATGCACCAAAAACTAACAAAACTAAAATCTTTTGCTTCACATTTTCTACTTCAAAACTTATATTTGTTAAAAGAAAAAATCCTCTAGTAACTCACACAATAGCTGGAGGATCACATACCCAAAAACAACATTCCTCGAAAGATTCTGGTTTAAACCCACAAATGATTGCGTTAAGCACACATACATAGCCGTATGGAACAAGGGTAGGCTATATACAAGATCAGTGAGGTTCCATCCCCAAACAAATAGGCAATACGAGGAGTAGCCCCATTGACATATATGTTAGCCCCCCCCCCCCCCCCCCCCTTCCTTCTTTTCAATCAATGTTGGTTCAACTCTTCACACTCTCATCAACAAGAGGTCTTAAATACCAACATTTCTGAAGATTTCCATTTCAAACTCTAGTTCATGCCAATATGCCATAAACCACTAAGCACCTACAAACTATGCACCTTTCACAATACAAAATGATCCAACATCACCAAAGCGTTGGAACATATCTTACTCTGATCCACTCAAAAAAGTGAAACAAACGAATCTATCACTAAAAACAACTATGATTCATTAGGATGTAGAAAGGCCAATTGATACACACAATCTCAAACAAATTCTATACCAAACAACCTAGCTTATATCACCTCATTCCTAAACTTTACAAGAATAGCAACTTAAACTAACCAAAGAACCAACATAAACTAATCGCGCTTTGAAGTATATGTTAGAGGACCAACTCAACCAAAAGCGTAAGCTTATGCTTGAGACCCAATCACTGGCTATCTTCTAATATGACCCCACACGTGAGGCCTATTTAGAGTCAAGTGTGGCTGAACAGGATTCAAACTCATGACCTTTTGGTCAATCCTGCTCTTATACCATGTCAGATCACCAACTCAACCAAAAGTCATAAGCTGATAGTTCAGGCTCAATCATTAATTATATTCGAATAGTAATATAGTATCGCCTCCTAATCCAAGGACGTGGGGTTCAATTCTTATCCGCGACTTTACACAAAACCCAAAAAGTAAACCAACAAAACAAAAAAGTGATCATAAATATTTTAACATAGTTATTATGATACCTCAGCTTTGGCAGCCACCTCCATTTGGTGCTTAAGCATGGCATAAGTGTGGGCCCGGTTAAGCAAGCCAGGGTGACCCGGGCCTGGGTTCGGGCTCGGGCTTGGGCTGGAGCTGGGGCTCTCACCACCCACATTCCTCTGAGAAGAACAAGCCACAATCTTGCAATACTTGGCATTAAAGCAACACCAGTTTTTTCTACCCAACTCAAAATCTAAGCACAACCCATTATTGTTATTAATGTTACTTCTCAAATTATGTGACTTTAATGTTGCACCAAAGTCTGTGAACACTTTCAGACCCAAAGATTGCATCTTTATTTTTTGTGTGACAAGACAATATCTTTTGGGATTTGTTTTGTTTCTTTTTTTGGGTGTTTAAGGCCAGAATTTTGTTGGGTTATTTGTGGTGATTAATTTGTACACAAAGATTGCAAATACAGGTGAAAATTGAGGAATGTGGAGGTGACTGCTTGGAGTTTTTAGTGCACACAAGATGTGATGTCTCTCAATTCAATGACATTTCTCATTCTATTAGTTTTGGGGGATCTGGAGTTACTAAAATGTCCCTTATGAGTTATCCGATAGGGATGGCGTTACCGTTCGAATCCGATTCGAGTCCAATCCGATAAGACTTAAAAAAAGGGCTCTGAATCCGCTTTTAAAATCTGCCTCTAAACTCGTTAAAAAAAATTTGTCTATGCTTCGGGACTGGACGAAGGTGGACCATGCGCGTAGAAAAAACCACGTTTAAAAAAAAGGTCTCATTGCCATTTCTAGATAGCAAACATTTCAGGATGTGTTGAGTTCGTGTTCGAGTCAATTGAGCTAGCTTTTACATATCCAATTTATGTCTATCCACTCTTTTAAATGAGTCAAAATCCCTTAACTCTGTGGTAGTGTATTGAGTTTCGAGACTTGATAGAAAAGTTAAGTAAAGAAATTAGAAGAGGCTTTTGGAAGAATTGTAAAGTGTTGGATGGATCATTTTTGGGTTCGTGAAATTCAATTTGCGTTCGAATTGATATTTGCCATCCCAACCAAATGCAACCTATTTAGCTTAGATTTCATGACATGGTGGTGGTGTTTATCTTATTACGTAAATAAAGATGAGATGAAGCAAGAATTGAACCCGCTAACATTGTATCGGGGTTGTGTCTTGTTATTTGGGTTGTATTCCTTTTCCATAAGTCTATTTTTGAAGAAGTAATGTTACATAAGTTTTTTATATATATTTGAACAGCTTTTGTGGTTAAAATGAAATCTGTGACGGATGTATGCTTCGGCATGCGGTGTCCGCTGACACCGGTTTTAATGCTGAAAATATTAGAAAATTATAAATTATATATAGAAATGCTATTAAAATATGTAAATAGGACACCGGAAAGACAAAGGGGACACCGTAAAGATAAATATGAGGATTTGAATATAAGATAGTGATGTATTTACATGCTCCTGTATCGATAGTAGTTATCAAGTTATAATATAAGTTATTTAGCTAAGTTGGTAAAGTATTAAGAAATTGAGCGTGTTGATCGTTGTGTCTCCTCGAAAAATTGCGGTATTTTTGGTTTCTGAAAATTTGAGGTCTACAAAATTAGTGTCAAAGACACCATACTCAAACTACTTCCCTTCCCTTTTCTCCTTAAAGTAGTGTCGATATCCTAAGCTAGCCTGATTGAAATCTAAAGATGCATGAAAGTTACCTAGCTAGTAGCAACATGGAAATTGTTGGTATGGGCTCTTTGGTCAAATAGCAAAATTAGATATTATAGGTTACGACAATTTTTGTTTGATATTTTCTTTTCAATTTTGTGGTCCTTTGGATTTCAACCAAGGGAACGGATTGCAGAGAGATCCATGGTTAGTATGGAAAAGAAAATTCCATGTGGTACAATAAGCCATCAATGTCACCATTTTAGTGGAGTTTGAGGCTTGAAAGAGAGGCTGCATCATTTTAGAAACCAATGGTTGCCCGTTCCCATGGTTCACTCAACGTGCTCTCACCTCTTAACTCTCCAAGTAACAAGGTTTATGAGAGAATATGGTGAACCAGATTTTTTAGACGGTTCTAAATTTTCTAAGAGATTATTTCAATTAAATCAAAGTCGCAATAATTCTTCAAGAATTTCAAATAATTAGGAAGTCAAAAAAACCTTAGGTAAGATGTCTCATCAAAAGCTTATGATGAGATCAACTCATCCACCTTCAATCTTTATCCCCACTGTTACCCACCTTCCATATCCTCACCTATCACCACTCTCCACCCCCCCCCCCCCCCCGCCGCTCGCTATCAATTTAAGATGATGAGATTTTAAAAATGTGGTTTAGGTGGGTTGTGGGTGTATGGCTTCGCCATTTATGTTGGATTAGTTCATATTAAATCTGAGAATCTCTAAGGCCTCCTAAAATCCTAGTTAAGCTTTATACATAAAAAAAAAAAGATGAAAGAAATCTCCTTTTTTTTTAAAAAAAAATCTAGAAACTTGAAAGACAACAACTATAAGGATTAAGGATCAACTTTAAGTTCAACTTAAGCTCCACTTTATCTCTTGGACACACTCCTACTCTATATGGGATTAAAATAAACACAACGATTGCTAGGGAAAAGTAATTATTCTTGGCCTCATAATTGCTATACCCTATAGCTTCACGTATATTTTTATCATTATATAAGACCTATTATATGTGATTATTATTATTTTATTAATGCGAGTTGACTAATGCTCTTCGGATCATTGTATTATCTTTATCGATAATAAATTATACTCCCACCTTTTCTATCAATTATTTACATCTTTTAAAATATGTGAGAAAAAATTTGAAAAATGTAAAAAATTGGTAGAAAAGGAGGGAGTATTATTTACTTTCAACGTCAGAAATTTTTTCTATCGTTTTAGTCGAGTTGGAAAATGAATTTGATACTAAACCATATTAGGAGGTAAGAATTTATAAGAGGACGAATCTATAAAATCACTTTTATTTTCAAAAAATTTATAAGAGGAAGTAATGCCCAACATATTTATCCATTTATTGACTAACCGACCCCCGAAAAAAAAAAAAACATTGGTGCGTTTCCCGCTCTTTTTCTCTTATGGCCTTTGCTCTTTTCTTTTCTTTTTACTTTTCACCACACCATTTAGTTCCGATTCGAGTCGAGTAAGACCAATAGACATTTCCTCATAGCTTTATCGTCTACCACTTAAATTAGCTTTATGAAATAAATGACATAATAGAACGAGGCGTATAACCATTTTGGTGCGTCAACTCTTATAGGTGTTGCAGACGAGGTGTTTGATGAAATGCCTAAGTGAACTAGGAGTCTAGGAGTGCCTTTGTTGTTGAACTTGACTTTGTGACTAGTATATTCATTATTTGTGATTTGGGTCTTAGGGATAATGAGGTATATGAAGCCATTGTGCTTGTTCCGCGATTTGGTTAAGACGAATGCACTCGAACGAGGTCGGTTTTTGGGCTTGGATGTTGGTGATAAGTATGTTGGACTTGCTGTTTCTGACATTGATAACAAAATTGCAACCCCTTTAAGGTGACTTTTCGAATCATATGCATTTGGCGGTTAAAAACCCTTTTGAATTCGGTCGTCTCTGTAGCTAAGTATGGTTTTGTTGGCTGACATGAATTTCTTGTCACGAGTTACTGTGTTTGATCATATGTCATTGTGTCAGTACTTACTTCTGCCTTTCGCAATATATGTTGCCTTGCAGCGTTCTGCTCCGCAAGAAATCAAATATTGACCTGATGGCTGGCGATTTCCAAAGTTTGGTACTGTTGATGTTTCATCTATTGACATTGTTTTTCAGTTTTGCCAGAGAGCTTTTGTAATTTGTAGAGTCATTCCTGCTGCTTGCAGATTTCTGAATTTTCTTTGACGAGCTTTGTTGTTGGCTGCCCTTTTGACAGACAACGTCCTAGTCCCGATGTGCGTTCTCCTCCTGGCATTGATATCCACCAAGTTGTTATAGAATTAATAACATGTTAACACTTTGTTTGATACAATTTCTCTTTGTTGATCAGGCTGCACAAGTGAAGGTATTCATAGACGATCTTTGCAAAACTGGAAAGCTCGAAGGTATGAGGTATACTTACTGGAACGAGTGCTATACTTCAAAGGTAACTTATACCTAATATCTATGATCACTCTGAGATTTTCTTATTTACACAGAACTCTAGAGTGATATCTAGCTGAGGTTCATAAAGCAAGCATGTGGTCAAATTAGCTCCTTGAGGTTTATAAAGCAAGCATGTGAGCTTAGTTCCTGACATTAGGTTGGGTCTTTATGCCTAGCTGTTTCTTCAGTCAAAGATCACATGCATAATGATCTTCTTGACTTGAGTTCATAGTAATCACATTCAAGGAGCTGAGTCAGCATTTGAGGGTTCTTAATTGTCAAGGTTTACATAACTAATGTAATAATCAGAGTTGCCGAAAATTTGCAACCACATGATTCTTATGAAAGTAACTCTTTGAATTTTGGTGTAGTTCTTATAGTAATCATATAAGCAAGTGACTATGGAAATCAAATTGACGATGTTTATTTGATAATTCTAGCGATCTCCTTTGTAATGCAGAATGTTAATTTACTTCTTAAGCCACTTACTTTACATCCGGTGGAAGTGAAGACAATGCTTGACAAATTTGCTGCTGTGGGAATCTTGCAGGTAAGAATGCTGGTGTTAATTGATGTCATGGCTCTCGCTCTTACAGGTCATGAGCTTTTGAACTTTCTAAATAATTGAGCTCCTAGTGAATGTAAACTCAAATACAGAATCAGTTGCCAACTTGCAATATCTATCTCTGTAGGAAACCTAAATTACCGAATTGCTTTTTCCAAAGTTGTTTGTATCCTGCCTACGCTAAACCTTTAGCTTTACTCAACTGTTAAAGCAAATGAAGCGGCATTAGTTGAAGGTTGAATATATTGCTATGACAATCTAGAGCATCTGTGTTAATAACTTGTGTTAATAACTTATACTGCTGAGTACTACTATAGTTCTTGCTTATTGTAGCACATCCTGACATCCAAAAGTAAAGCTGGGGTGAAAGGAAGGTGATCATAGGAAACTGTAGATAGTGGATAAATGCTCGATTTTAAGCTCAATTTCTGGTTTCATGATGATGAACCCATTTATTTGACAGGGATACCTGGATTGGGTCAACCGGATTGGAATGCATCCTGAGATGGGAGAGCGCACTGGGAACAGCTGAGCAGATTCTCCTACGTACTTACATACCTGCCAAAGATATGTTCTAAAGGTAAGGTTTTTTCATGCTGATGAGATGATGCCAGCTCTTGGACTTCCACTGTTAGCGTAAAGTTTTAGTGAAGATCATTTGTGTTAAGAGCTAACATGCAATTTTGATTTATTTAAAGTATTCCTCATGGAATTCAGTTTGTTTTCTTGGTTTTACGATGCAGAGCGTCCAAGCTGGTGCCAGTTATAGGTTTGTAAATTGATTTATTCAAATTGATATAAATCTCAAGAGATATTTGAGATTGGATCAAAATCATGCTTTTTCCATCCGAATCTCATTTCTGTCAAATCGTAAATGAGGTCTTCCTTCCATGGGCAAAGATGACTCCAAAGCAAATAATGGATGCAGTATTGAACACGGCTTTTATACTTGTGAGCTCGAGACCTTGAACAAGCTCATGAAACTGATCTTTTCGCAGAGCACATTACATCCAAATGCACAATATATGGCACTACCAATGCCAAAACTATTCAACCAACCATCAAAATGGAAAGGGCTTACTTTGATTTTATTAAGAAGTACGGAGTACTGTAGTTTCATAAGCCTGTTCTTCTTGTTGGTCCTGTTGTCCTTGATCCCCAATCTTCTAAACTAGATGACCATTTTGATGGTTCGTTGAATACTTTTACTATCTTTATACTATGAGTATTGTACAGTAGATTTTATTTTAATAAAAGAGCTATACTAAAATTTAATTTCGAAGTGTAAATATACTTTTACTACCAGTGACCAGCTTCTTGGCTGCAGTAAATCGTGAAAGGTACAACCACCAGCGAGAATCACGCAAAGGTTGTGGTAAGGTTTTTCATGCATGTGTGAATGATCGCACTTCCCCCAAGGCCAAGGCAAGAGAGAACGTACACCAAAATCAAAGCACGTACTTAAATCAGAAAAATGAAAAAAAGAAAAGAATAAGTAGCAGGTGAAATCATGGGGCCCATAATTCAACGTTCCTGCTGCCAATGCTGATGCTGCTCTACATCAAGTCCGTTGCAGCCTTGAAGCTTACCGTACCCGATTTTGATGTCTGACCTCCTCGTTTACTGGTTTAATTATGGACTATGTTTGGTGAAGGTTTTTGAGTAGCTTTTTATTTAGTCAAACAAGCAAATAAAATGATTTGGTAAATGATTATTCCAATTAATATAAAAGCTAGTTATTAAAAAGGTTCTGAGTAACTTTTTTTAATGGCTTTAGGCTCTTGGGCCCTTTGTATAACTAGAAATCCAATTTTTTTTTGAAAATAACTAGAAATCCAATTAATTTAGGTTATTTTACCAAATATTTTTCATTTTAACCAACCAAAACAGCTAATCATTTCAGCTCATTAAAATAGCCAACTTATTCCAATTGGTCAGACAAGTCGATAATTTCAACCAACAATCAACATATGTTGGGATTTTATCTTTTTAGCATATTTCGTTTTAATTTCATAGAGGTTTTTCTCGCTGAATTTATCTTTAATTATTGATCGATCGTTTCCTATTAAGCTTGTGCATGAGCCTTGTAAAGATATTTGGGTATTTTAGTGTGATTGTTGTTGTATATTGTACAGTGAATCTATTATCTCATTATTGTTCTAAATCTGACATTTAAGATGAATCTTGTATCCCGCATAAAGTTTGAATGGTCTATCTAATGGTATGACATTATAAAATACGTGAAAACACACTATAAACAGAAAGTCTTGTATGAGATTCTATAATTTTAAACTAAAATACTTTATTATCACTTTTTGAACAATATTGATAAAAAGTGACTAACATAACTCAATTGGTGAGTATTTACTTCACATTAAAATTAGACTGTTCTTTTAATAATACTTCGTATTTTTTTAAACTTTAAACAATACTTTATTATTTAAAAATCTACATTTTTATCTTTAAAATTAGCTTTTAAAAAACTTAATATCTAAAAACCTATAATCACATCATTTGACCCAACTCCCAAGTATTATTATTAACATTATCATTTACTTACTGTTTTAATTTGATGGAGCACCTTACTTTCGACCGATACCCCACCACTCACGTTTCATTTCACAAGCAATGCACTACACTTCGTCACTTTCCCACCAAAATCATGGAAAGCCATAACACTAACACCCGCATAGAAATTGTAAAACTTTGTACAACAAACAAGCAAGGTTCTCGTGAGAACCTTAAGTTAAGAATCCAGTAAAAAGATGACAACATCCTTTATTACAAGGTTGTCCCTCTACTAGTAATATTCCAATCACTAGCTAGCTAATGTCTTATATGTAATAGGGGGCACATCCAATATTTAGGTGCACTAAAATAAATACGCTTTGCACCAAAAATGAAAGTTAGGGGGAAAGAGTTAGGTGGTACTATATAAAAGTGGCTTACTGAGAATTTGTTGGTGAGAACTGACAATTGGAACATGACACCAAACGTTACATTCATGAGGAAAAAATTGCTCCTTCCATTCCAATACTTGTTATCATTTGCATTATTATGTGAGGAAAAACCTGAACAAATGATAATAATATGTTGACACGGGGAAATACTAGGCATATACAAAAATAAATATGCACTAATACGCAACATTTTAATAGTGGTACTCATTCTGTTGATAGTACCATGACTTTTCTAAACTTCCTTAAACATCATTCAGATTACAAATGTTATAATATTTACTTTGAGAAATAACAAGGCATTGAAACGTGCAAGGGATAGGTAATTTCATTAATCATGAATGAATTGTGTTACGGTGCATAAACAATGGGAATCACTTACATTTAAACTCCTATTTTCATATAGAGAAAAAAAAACTATCGCTCTAAATTATGTGAGATGACTCACCATTTACCTATCTCATACAAAACTCGCTAATTTTGCAAATAAATTATAAACATGTCAATAAATACCTCAAAATTAGTATAAATTCTCAATAGATTAAATCATCCGTAGCACTCCTACCACTTATTGCACAAAATTAGTATATCCAACCAATCACATCAATGACATAACATAACATACTCATTGCCCAAAACCTAGATTCACTCCAACAAAAAAGTGTATCCAATTCCATGTCCCCTTAAAAATAGCCCTAAACCAAGGGCAACAACAAAAGTCACTCATCATTACTACTCACAAAATCAAAGGCAAAGTGGTGGGAAAAAGAAAAGAAAGCTGCTAAGATAAAGAAAGAAAGCAACTAAGAACAACCAACAAAATTAAGAATTGTATAGGATTAGTAACAGTATTATGGAAGACAAAGAAAATAATTCAACTCACTACAACCTCTCAAGGCCTCAACCATACAAGTTGGTTTCAGTTATTTTCCCCCACTCTTCCACGTCACCACCCATAACAACAATAACCACCTTTTTTTTTCCATCAGTTAATTATTTTCTGATATGCTGTACACTGTACTGTAATGTACTGTTTTTTTCTGACAGTCTGCAGCACTTCAGTTCAGTTTAGTTATATCACAATTTTTACCCCAAACTAATCCTAAATGATTCTCTCTATATTCCTCAGTTTTTCTCTGCTATAAACTGCACCTAAAACATTTCATCAATACCATCATTTTCTTCCCAAGGTAGCTACTTTTTGACCATTTTGGCTTCTTTTCATCTGAATGTTGTGAAATTACTGGACTTTTGATCATATTATTGGTGGGTTTGGTTGTTTTTTGGTGTTATTATTGGTGGTTGATCATTTCTTTTTTGGTTGATGATCATTAAGTTTGTGCTTTCATTTATGGAAGAAATTGGTGGGTTATTGATCTTGATATTATTTCTAATACCATTTTTAGTGATGGTTTGGCTATTATGTATGTTCTTGTTTCATCCTTAAAATGTTAGATAATTGCTTGTGATAATATATGTATTATTGGGTGTTAGTTTAGCTTAGAAGGCCTGTATTTATACAATCTGGCTAAGGTTTCTTGATGGTTTTATATGATTATTCTGCATTTTTGCAATTGTGAGTTTTATGTTGTTTAATATTGTAAGAATGCTGGTGGATGTAGATTTTGATGTATGAATATCATGTGTATTTGTGGCACTTGTTCATGAATTCATCAGTGTGATTAGTCGTTTCGGGTATGTTTCGACATTGGGTTCTTTTCATTAAATGAATATCCTGTTGGTCTTGTATTTTGATCTTACTGAGGCAGTGTCAAACTTCATTTTGTGTAGTCCTTTATGGCTCTAGTCAATACTCATTTGTGGTATATGCTTTCCTTGTGATGCTAAATGTTCACAAACCAAAATGTAGTATAGTGCTTGGTGCTTTTGAAACGAACGGGAGCCTGTGCTGATAGATATTGATTCATTGAGCACTATGAACTGTTGGATTTAACCCATTTCCTGTTGTTATAATGTAGTTTTAGCTAATATGGTATATGCATTTTTATATGCTTTCGATGCTGGATATCGGCAAACCAAAATGTAGTATAGTGCTCAAGCTTTTTTGAAAGATGCAGAAGGGGTGGGGGCAGATAAATATGGTGGCCACTATGAACTTTTGGAAAAAGAACCATTTCCAGTTATTGCCATGTTTTTTTTCTTCAATATGGTAGATGCTTAGATTAGCTTTTTTCCTTATTTGAAATTCATGTTGAGTTCTGTTAATTGGAACATCTTGAAAAAGATCGTTATATCACATAACTACGGTGTTAACAGAAGCTTGGATGTTTTTTCCTACAGGAGCATGTTTGGAGGTCAGGATACCAATTCTCTGCTTCCTTTTTCTATGGATGGTGGTAGATTAGCATACAACGCCACTGCATTACCGCCGATGCAATTAGATGGTGAGTTTCTTTTAGTCAGGTTCTCTTTACTTCCATGCTTGTAGTCGTTGGAATATAAATGACCTGATTAATAGTTTCCTTGCTAGCTTCGATTTCCTGATTTGCATAGGTAAGGATGTTGGAAATCATGCTCATGCCTATAATTATAGTGTAGATTTACTTCCTGGTGGCTTGAGCTCGAGGCCCTTTGTGATTAAGGACGGAGTTAAGCGGTTTTGCCTGTTTGCATTCTGCCGTTACCTTATTGTTTGGCATTGGAGCGGATAGGCCTTCGCTGTTAATGACTTCGATCACAATTGATTGTGTGATTACTTTACTTGTGGTCTGGTATAAGAATCAGTGACTCCCAATTTTATTTGCTGCATCATAGTTGGCTGAATGGGAACCTTCTGTTGCCCGATGCATACATATTGCAGCATCACTTCTTTTATAAGAAGTCACCTCAAATTACATTTCTAGACCCCCATTCTCTGTCATCCCATGGAATTTTGAATTCATCGCTATCCCTGGCTGCTGTTACGGGGATTAACATCAGAAAGTGTTTATGCTTGACAGTTCTTGCTGGTTCCAATGCTGGTCTAATGAACATTGCTGAGGACAAAAATGCATCCTTGGGGAATCTACCAGTGAAATTAGGGAGGGCCACACCCATTTTCAGTCAGTATAAGCTGCCTGTTACCCTCCATGATGTTATTTGCCAAGATGAAGCTGCGCAAGCCGGAAGCATGCTGAAGCACATCCCTGTGTCCACTGGGCTCAAGCTTTCGTATGGCGAAGAGGAGCACAATTCTTCCATCTCGTCTGCTGGTGATAGCGCTATGGCTAACCTGTCATCAATGCTGTCTCATGGTGATAACCTGCAAAGTGAGTTTG
Source organism: Corrigiola litoralis (assembly GCA_901111285.1). Classification (NCBI taxonomy): domain Eukaryota; kingdom Viridiplantae; phylum Streptophyta; class Magnoliopsida; order Caryophyllales; family Caryophyllaceae; genus Corrigiola; species Corrigiola litoralis. The sequence goes on from CAAKMY010000500.1 coordinate 46,025, forward strand.
TACGACAGAATGATGAACTTGATCAGTATATCAAAATCCAGGTGAGATTTACACACTGTCAAGTTCCTAGACAGTTTGGCTGATTAATTCGTAATGGTGCTTGTTTTTTCTTTGGCTTTGCTTTTATACTTATTTTGATTCTAGCAAATGTAATATTTCGCAGTCTCTTTTAAGAGTTGTCACAACTATGAAGGAAATTAAAATCAGGGCCATGATTGTTAAGTTTTGAATTATATTTTACCTGATATGATATCAATGAGAATGATCATCACTTGAGCAATAGTGATAGTTACATAGTTTAAAGTGATATCGAGATAATTGGTACTATAATCTCTTGTAACTGGTTGGATCACTATGAGGGAATTATTATTGGAGTTTTCTGTATGTGTTTATGTGATGACCTGCAAGTGATATCGAATTGAAACAATAGTTCCCATAACATTCAGGCACCATTCTCATGTAGTGTTTCAAGTTAGGCATTAGTTAGGCAATAGGCAAGGTTATACAAATTGTATATCATTTAAGTCTTTTATCTTTAAAGCACCTCCATATTAGCTGCTACATCAAGTAATTTGCTGGATTTTGTAATAACCTTATCCCCACGTTGCCATTTCAAACAGGAAGAAAACATCATAAAGGGCATTACAGAACTGAAGCATCGGCACACTATCTCCCTCTTAAATGCTTTGGAAAAAGAAGTTAGCTGCAGAATGCACGAGAAAGACCTTGAGATACAGAAATTGAATTGCAGGAACAAGGAGTTGGTGGAGAAAATAAGGCAGATAGCAATAGAAGCTCAGTCTTGGCACTACAGAGCAAAGCAAAATGAGCATCTTGTCAATGTCCTCAAGAGCAACATCAATCAGGTCTTTCTACAAGGTGCTGCTTGCTTCAAGGAAGGTTATGGCGAGAGCATTGTAGATGATGCTGTTTCTTCCTGTAATCAGAACCGTCTGGATCCTTTTGTTAATTTTCAGATGCCATCCTCTGTCTTCATGAAAGAGCCAGACAAGTGCAAAGCCTGCAACACTAAGGAGGTTTCTGTCCTGTTGTTGCCTTGTAGGCACTTGTGCCTTTGTACAGGTTGTGAGGTTTTCATTGACATTTGCCCTGTTTGTCGGGTAAAGAAGGCAGGAAGTCTGCAAGTATACATGTCGTAAAATGCTCCTAACAAAGAATGAGGGAGATTAACATTTTTACACACGTGAATCGATCATTGCCTCCAATTGGATGAGCTGCTAATTACTAAGTTCTCACGTCCCTAAATTTCTCAACATTGCTGACTTAATTGGATTATTTTTAGATGCATGTACAGATTACTGTCCAGAGGCTTGTGCTGTTTATATGTGAGGTTAGAAGTTCCAGGAAGCCGTGGACGATTTCAATTTTTTTCCTCTGTTATCATTTTTATGATTAAACATAGTTTGAGATTCAAATCCAGGAACAAGTATTGATATGTTAGAACGTAAACTGCATTTACAAAATATCGGGATATAGTCGCTATGAATTGGACCGAAGTGTGTCCTTAATATTGAGCTTTCCATACTTTGATATGTCATGATGTCAGGGAAGGAAAAGCTAAAGTCGGTCATCTGTAATACTTCAGCTGATGAGTGGTTTCTGTGTCAGTTATCACGCAAGATACCTCTTATTTCCTTTAGTTTTACGTATAGTCCTACAATGAAGACTAGGTTCGAGTAGGTGTAGTAACTGAGCAACTGAGATTCGGGAAATGATTTTTACACTCC
>CAAKMY010000555.1:0-10100 GCA_901111285.1 Corrigiola litoralis
AAATAACTTCTTAAGAATGAATATCTAAAGCTTTATATATTTGTATGCAGGTTGCCATGAGGTGGGAACATAATGGAGTTGAAAATAAACATCTGGAGCTTCCTATGCACGTTGGTCTTTGGCGATGAACTGGGGCAAGCAGTGAAATTTATCCGGGGGGTTTGACATGGAGTACTGAGGAGATGAATACTTTGTAGTTTCTAGCTTTCTGCCATTTTCGTCTTTTAGGATTGAGTGATGGATGGTTTTTTTGTTTTGTTTTTGAGAAAAGAGAGTGTTGACAGATGTTTAATTTGTTTTTCCTTTAAGGACAAAGAATAAGATAAGATTATGGATACTTGTTTTTGTTGAAAGTTCAGCTCCTTTGAAAGTTTAGGTCCTTGGATTTAATTATTCACCCTACTTACTTAATTTAACTAACGGTGTTAATGTTAAGGTCCTTAACAGAAAAAAAAGTTCACAAGGACCTGATTGAAAAAAATACGACAAGTTCGAGTCCTGATTTGACAGTTATCTCCTATATCTTCTTTGACAAACTCATGAAAATTTTAGAAAATTGCCATGAGTTTGAGGGAGGAAGGGGGGTAATGGAAATATGGAATATGTATATATTCCATATGAAAATAGTTAAGATACTTATGAAAAATATTACGAGATATCATAGAATATTATGAGGTATAAGTTTAGGAGAGTCTATTATTTTGTAGAAATTGATTTCTTGTATGAGTTGTATTGTGCTCCTATATATATATGTACTATCCTATCATTATTGACCAACAAATGAATACAAAAATACTTAGGAAATCCTACATTTTTTATGCTCCGGATGTAGCAACTCCTCAGAAGGATTTGACGACGGACTACGGTTTCTGCAGCTTTGTGGCATAAAAGACTAGGACATCCGTTGTCGCAAGTTTTGAGCTTTCTTCCTCAAGTCAGTAGTAAAGACTTAGTATCTACTAGTGATTGTGAAATTTATTTTCGTGCAAAACAAACTCGTGTTAGTTTTCCTACAATTGATAATAAAGCGACCGGAAGTTTTGATTTGATACATTGTGATCTTTGATGTCCTTATTATGTTCCAGCTTCATCTGGTTCTCGTTATTTTTTACTATTGTTGATGATTATTCACGAGCATTATGGGTTTATTTGCTAAGAACTAAGTTACAAGATCCTCAAACACTGAAAAACTTCTTAAGTATGGCTGAACGACAGTTTAATAAGAAAATTAAGACCGTACGAAATGATAATGGGACAGACTTCACTTGTTTGACGACTTACTTTACTGAGCATGGCATCCTCCACAAAACTAGTATTGTTTGTACTCCCCAACAAAACGGCCGTGTCGAACGTAATCATCGACACATTTTAAATGTCGCTTGAGCTCTTCGATTTCAGGCTACTTTATCAATCCAATTTTGGGGTGAATGTATTTTGACTGCTAGTCATCTCATTTAACCATACCCCGATGAAAATAATGCGTGGTCAAACACCTTGGGAGATGCTTACTGGTAAGTCCACAAATTTGGACAATTTGCGCACTTTTGGTTGCTTGTTCTTTGCAAAGGATCTTCGAAGAGGCCATGATAAGTTTGATAGTCGTAGTTGAAAATGCGTTTTTGTTGGTTATCCATTTAGTAAAAAGGGTTAGAGCTTGTTTTATTTGGATGCTAAAGCGTTCTTTGAGTTCGTGATGTTATATTTGTGGAATATACTTTTCCTTTTGCGATTGATACTGGTGCTCCTAACGCTGATTCATCAGATGCCTCTCCTCTGCCTGGTTTCGGTGACATCGAGGGACTTGATGAGGACAACCCTCTCGTGGCATTGATTCCTCTGCAAACTCAGACGCCAGGGGGGCACCTATTGCAATATTGCCGAAAAGAACTCCTCCTCTTCATGCGTATTTTAGGCGGGGTAAATTCAATCAACTCCATTCCCTTCCTAGTTGTGCTCTCAAAAATTCCTATTTGTTTCACATTCGTGAGACGACAGTGGCTACTGATCATACTACAGTTCAAGCTTGAAATGTTGTTGAGCCATCCGACTTGAGTGCTACTGTTCCTAGCACTGATTTGGCTAGTATTGAAGTTTTGGGTCATAGTTTTTGTGCCAACACCCCCTCTGTTCTTCTTAAAAATTTCAAAAAGCATACTGTCAAGATAAGTCCCTCTCCGCATCTACTCAGTTCGACTTCGTCCTCAGGTCTTGCATATCCCATTGCACATTTTGTTAGTAGTTGTTCCTGGTCTAAACTGGCCTGCAGTCCTGACCAGGCTTTGGGCCGCGCGTAAGCTCAATCGCATAAGAAACAGCGAAGTCCAGTCCATGATCTAGGTCAGCTGACCACCAGCCCCCAGGGGGGAAACATGCTTGACCTAGGGAGACAACATTGATGACGTAGGTAGGCAGATACGAGGAATTCTATCCTCTCACAGCTTCCTGCCCTATCCTATAAATAGTCTTGACCTAATTAGGTCAAAGGTACGCACTCTCTCACTCCGACAACTTTACTACTCGTCTATCTCTCAGTTGAACCTTTATCCTCTTAGGAGGCCACACGTTTTCATTAGCTGACTTAGGCATCGGAGGGGGTTTCTCGGACCACCCCCCCGAGGTAGGTTTGCTCATCTTGCAGGTCACAGGAGGTAGCTCAGTCAAGGGTCAAGATATTGGTCCCATCCAGGTGGAACAATTTGGCGCCGTCTGTGGGGAAGATACATTGTCTTCAACACATACAAAAGTCTTGATACCTTGACCTAGCTCAGGTGAGTATGACGTACGGAGAGACCGCGGTCCCGCCTGGTTTTGCACTGAACGACAACCCACCCACCTTGGAGCATGACGGCTATGAGGTGGAAGATGTCACCACTCCTCCCAGGGACAAAGGGAAGGGAGTTTCGTTCCAAGAGCCCAGGTCACAGGTTGTTGGAGGGGCCACGGCGACCGCCTCCACTCAACAAGTGGGAGGGGTTTACCTTACCCCTACTCAGGTGGTAAGCCTCGTTGACTTACTCAGTACCATCAACGGGAGTATGCCTGACCTGTTCAACACCATTCAGGGGAGGAGCCCGCAGATGCCAAGGGTGGTGGAGAACGGTACTACTGCGGAGGGTCATGACGGCCCTCAATCGTAGGAGTTGACGTTCCTCAGCCCTGTTAAACCGTTAGACCCGCCGGCCCCTGTTGCGGACTCCCCTGAGCCAACAGCCCAGCGGTTGAAGTCGGCGACGACCCGAGTGCAGAGCCACGGACAATCCAGCAAGAGCCGAACTCCCACCAGGCGTAGGGACGCTGCTAGGCGCAGTCCCAGCCCTAGGAGAGGCACATCCAGGAGGAGGACGCGCAACAGTCTAGAGCCCACGGCTGCCAGCCTATCTAGCGGGGGCAGCAGTAGTGAGGTAAGGACCAGGGACAACTATGATCACAAAAGGAGCAAGAAGAGAGGTGGGGAGCACAGTTCCAAGTCAGCGATGAAGAGGCAGCATAGAAAGGCTGGCCATGAGGAGTCAGACCTGACTGAGGTAATGATGCCTAGAGAGTCTCCGCTGACCAGAGAGATCTTGGAGGCTGCGGTGCCAAGGATGAAGCTGCCCCAGTGTAGGTTCGATGGGACTTCAGACCCAGACGAGCATATCTAGACCTATGAGGGGCACATGTACATTTATGAGCTTACCTCTAAGGTCTGGTGCAAGTACTTTCCAGCAACCCTGACTGGGCTGGCTGCTGTCTGGTTCAAAGGTCTGAGGCACAATTCGATATCCAGGTAGAGCACGTTGTCCAGGAAGTTCTGTGAGCAGTACTCAGGAAACAGGAGGAGGCACAAGACCACCAACGAGCTGCTGACCATCAGGCAAGGAACCAGTGAAGCGTTGGAAGGCTACATCCGACATTTTTAGGAGGCCTGTAATGGTATCCCCAGCCCGAAACAGGATGTGGCCATCCTAGCGCTGACCACTGGATTGCGTATGGGAGAGTACAGGGACAAGGTGATTAGGGACAACCCCAAGACAGTCTACCAAGCTATCTCTTGGTCAAACGATTACATCAGAACGGAGAAATACAACACTTTTTCAGACTTCAAAGGGAGGAGTGAACCACCAGTGAAGGGATACTCGCCACGGCCAGCCAGGGAATATTCCCCAAGGCCGAGGAGGGAGCACTCCCCCAGAAGGGAGAGAAAACAGGACAAGTACGTGCCTAAACATAGGCTCAGTGTCAGGGACCAGCGCATCAGGGCAGAGCAGGGGGAGAATTGGACTCTAGCGGAGAAAGCTGTACTGCATGACCTGACACCCCTGATCAAGACCCGGGTTGAGATCTTTGTTGCTCCAAAGCATGAACCTGGCAAGTGGGGCAACCCTGGTCCACTCAGGGAGCCCGAATACCCCAACAGCTGGTGTGAGTATCATGAGAGCTATGGGCGCTTAACAAACGACTGCAAGAGGCTGAAGTTGAGGCTGGAGGAGTTAATACGGGATGGTCACTTCCTCCAATACCTAAAGAGAGGTCGGTTGGATCAAGAACAGAGTAACAGGGCACAAGACCACCAGCGAGACCCGCCAGCCTACCAGTACCAGCCTAGATATCCCCCTAGGCAAGAGCAGCAACCTGCGTTACCTCAGCCGCCCCCGAGGATACCAGCCATGCAGAGGCTGGGGGAAATTGGTGTGATCGTAGGAGGGGTAGCGGTCAGGAAAAGCAAGGCAGACCTCAGGCAGTTGAAGAATGATGGGATCTTTAGTCTAGCGGCTGGGCCAAGCAGTGCTCCCAGGAAAATACCAGACATGGTTTTCACCAGTGAAGATGGGTCAAAGGTAGCCCACCCCCACATTGACGCTCTCGTAGTGTCAGTGGATATTGCTACCCACCTGACCAGAAGGTGCCTGGTGGATACTGGGAGCTTTACCAATGTGCTGTTTCAAGATGCGTTCCGCCAGCTAGGCCTCAAGGAGGAAGACCTTGATAGGTATGACTCCCCCGTTTACGGGTTCAATGGGGAAGGATTCCTGCCCAAGGGCAGCATCAAATTACCTATGCGCTTGGGGGAAGGCCGCACCTCCAAGCACATGATGCAGACATTTGTGGTGGTGGACGTTCCCACAGCCTACAACGCCATTCTGGGCAGGCCCATGCTGGAAGCTGCAAAGGGAATTGTTTCCATCTACCATCTGATGTTGATATATCTTTCTGATTACAATAAACCAGAGAAGTTGAATGGCAGCCAGGGAGCTTCCAGGTCTTGCTTCTTGACTGCACATAAGCAGGGCAAGAGGATCTTTGGTGCTCTTGGGCCAGTAGGACCCGCTGCCAACTGGGGGCCGGATGATATGGTGGTGGAACTGGACCAGCCTGATAGTCCCAGAGGCAAGAAGGGCAAGGGACCGACATTGGACACAGTAGAGGTCCGACCGTGCAAGCATCCACACCCCTTGCCAGGCAGTGAGGTGCAGGAGGTACCCCTTGAGGAGGACTAGAGTAGGACTGCGAAGATTGGTAGGGACATGGATCCCAACCTCACAATTCATCTGATAGGGCTGTTGAGGGACCATAAAGATGTCTTTGCCGACAACGCCTCAAAGATGCCGGGGATGGACCCAGAAGTGGCGTGCCATAAGCTCAATGTAGACCCAAGCTTCAGGCCTCTCAAGCAGAAGCTGAGGACATTCAGCCAGGAAAGCTGGACGCCATGAAGGCAGAGATTGACAAACTGCTGGAGGCTGGGTTCATCACCCCGTGCGACTATCCAGAATGGCTGGCTAACGTGGTGATGGTGCCCAAGGCCGCCAAGGGTGCATGGCGTATGTGCGTGGATTTCTCTAACATCAACAAAGCCACCCCAAAGGACTTCTACCCCCAGCCCAGGATAGACCAGCTGGTGGATACCACATCAGGACACTCCTTGCTAAGTTTCCTTGATGCCTTCTCAGGCTATCATCAGATCTTCCTCTGGGGGCCAGATAGGGTCAAGTGCGCATTCATCACATGCTATGGAGTGTATTGCTACACGATGATGCCATTCGGCCTCAAGAACGCTGGTGCCACATACCAGAAGATGGTAGACAAGGTGTTCGAGGGGCAGAAAGGCAGGAATATAGAGGTTTATGTGGATGATGCTATTGTGAAGAGCAAGACTGATGATGAGCACTTAGAAGACCTCAAGGAAACGTTTACTCAACTAAGGAAATACAAGATGAAACTGAACCCCAAGAAGTGCACCTTTGGGGTCAGGTCAGGCAAGTTCCTAGGCTTCCTAGTGAGTGAAAGAGGTATTGATGCAAACCCTGATAAGGTCAAGGTCATCATTGACATGCAAGAACCAAAGGATGTGAAGGAGGTGCATACCCTCACAGGCTGCATGGCAGCTCTGTCTAGGTTCATCTCCAAGACTGCAGACAAATTGATGCCATTCTTCAAAGCTCTCAAAGGCAAGACGTTGAGAGGGAACATGGAGTTCCAATGGGGAGAAGAGCAAAAGGAAGCCTTTGCAGCACTTAAGGAGCACTAACAGCAGCTCCCTACCTTAGCCAGGCCTGTGCCAGGCGAAAGCCTGTACCTGTACATTGCAGTGTCGGCTGGATCTGTGGCAGCTGTGCCGTTAAGGGAAGAGGAGAAGGTCCAGAAGCCAGTGTATTTCGTAGCTCATACGCTGGTGGAAGCAGAGAAAAGCTACCCTATGATTGAAAAGGCAATTTTCGCTATCGCTATAGCATCAAGGAAACTCAGGCTCTATTTCGATGCACATCAAGTGGTAGTCTTAACAAATTTACCGCTAGAGAAGGTGCTTGAAAAGTTTGAGAGGTCTGGGAGGCTTATTAAGTGGGCAGTGGAACTGTCAGGCTTTGGAATTGAGTACAGGCCACGAACTGCTATCAAGGCTCAGGCGCTGGCAGACTTCTTAGCTGAAGTGTCTCAGCCAGAAGGAGAGCCAAGCGAGGAGGTGAAGCAAGTCTGGCAGATATTCAGTGATGGGTCATCAACATCGAATGGATCTGGGGCAGGGCTGGTAGTGATCTCTCCTGAGGGGCACAAGTTTGAGTACGCCCTAAGGTTCCTGTTCCCAGCTTCCAATAATGACGCAGAGTACGAAGCAGCGATAGCGGGGCTGGAATACTGCCTGGCAGCAGAGGCCAAACATGTAATTCTCAAGACTGACTCCCAGCTGGTGACAAATCAAGTCAGGGGAGAGTATGAGGCGAGGGAGGACTCCATGCTCAGGTATCTCACTAAGATCAAAGGTCTCATATCCCAGCTGAATTCCTTTGAAATCCAATCTATCCCCAGGTCACAAAATAATCAGGCAGATGCGCTGGCCAAGCTGGCAAGCTCCAGCAAACCTGAAGCAAAACGAACCGTGATGGTGGATGTCAGGAATGTGAGAAGTGTAGGGGCTGAGACGGTCCATGCGCTGGAAGAGGTGCCAATAGTTGAGGATTGGAGGACTCCGGTGATTAAGTACAAGCAAACCAAGGAAATGCCAGAGGACAGGACTGCTGCCCGCAAGCTGCAAAGGAAGGCTGCGCACTTCTGCCTATACCAGGGGGAGCTGTACAGAAAATCGTTCTCATTGCCCTTGCTGAAGTGCATAGGGCCGGACCAGGCAACCTACATCCTCGATGACATTCACTCTAGTGACTGTGGCCATCATCTAGGATCACGTAGCCTGGCCCACAAAGCGTTGAGAGCTGGTTTTTGGTGGCCTACGATGGTAGCAGACGCGCAGGAGCTGGCTAGGAGGTCCAAGAAGTGCCAAATGCATGGTGATTTGATACATCGTCCTAGTAATGATCTGATGCCAGCGCTTAGTCCGCTGCCATTCGCCCAGTGCGGCATGGATATACTTGGGCCCTTCGAGAAAGCAGCTTGCCAGAAGAAGTATTTGGTCATCGCAGTGGACTACTTCACCAATTGGGTGGAAGCAGAGCCTATGTCGGCCATTACCGAGAATGCAGTAAGGAAGGTCATCTGGCAAAACATAATTACAAGGTTCGGATTGCCTAGGGTCATGGTGTTCGACCATGGGAAGCAATTTGACAACTGGCCCCTGAGGGAGTGGTTGGTTGGATATGGAATCAAGTATGCTTATTCAGCCGTCTGCCATCCCCAGAGCAACGGGCAGGCGGAGGCAGCCAATAAGCAGATCCTGCTGGGAATGAAGAAGAGGCTGGACGATCACAAGTCAAAGTGGGTTGAGGAACTCCACAGCGTGTTGTGGTCTCTCAGAACTACAGAGAAGGAAGCCACTGGTCACACACCCGTTCAGGCTGACATTTGGGTCAGAAGCAGCGTTGCCCGTGGAAATGGTGGCGGACAGCTGGAGGGTGAAGACCTGGGATCCTGAATTCAACGAGGCAGCCATGAAAGAGGCTCTGGATCTGCTGGATGAAGCTAGAGAAGAAGCGAGGCTGACCCTGGCGGTATACCAGAGCGCATCTGCAAAGTCTATAACCAGAAGGTCAAGGCCAGGGCCCTCAAAGTTGGGGAGTGGGTGCTCAGGAAGTCTGCGACTGTTCAGAAGGACAGAATCCATGGCAAGCTTACTGCCAACTGGGAGGGTCCATATCGCATCATCAGCCAAGTCCGGGACATAACTTTCAGGCTGGCCAGAGAAAATGGTGAAGTGTTGGGGAATATCTGGAATGTTGACGTGTTGAAGAAATATTATCTATAGGCCCGAGAAGGGCAAGTAGCTATAACCTGGGAATTTCCCAGGAGTCTCTTTTGTAACACCCCTTTATATGAAGTACAATGAAGACGTTTCGTGGGGGTCAGATCAATGGTATTAATTGTTTTCCTTTATTTTCCAGCAATTGCCAGGGTTCAGGCAGGGCACTTGGTAAACACACCTGCCTGGAGTACTTAAATCCAGGTCAACTAGACCAGGGGAGTTCCCCCGCTAACCCTAAGGGGCACAGGCCAGAGGGAGCCCCACGAGAAGATAACCTGAAGATCCTGGACCCCTGGTAAGGGGGTAAACAAGCGATGTTCCAGGCTAAGACCCTTGCACCCCCAAAGGGCAAGGATCTTGGTTTGAAGCCAAGTCAACTAGACCAGGGGAGTTCCCCCGCCAGCCAAGAGGGGCACAGGCCAGAGGGAGCCCCACGGGAAGATGACTTATAGGCCCTGGACACCGAACGATCGGTGGGCTCAGGGATATACCGGGTTGAGTCACCGTTTCTTTGTAGACGAACATACTCCCTGACGCCTGCTAAAGACAACCATTCAAGTAACTAGTCGTGCCTGTGGTGTCCAAGCCTCAGTAGAGGACAACATGTCACCAGTTGGTGATGGCGAATCTTTAGCAGAAGACTGGCAACCCCCAACGGTAAGGGTCTAACGGTCTTGAGAATTGGGGATCAGTATCCACCACTAATTCTCAATCTGCATATAGTGCAGAAATAAGGGATGAAAGTCTGATGCCGTGGACCCAGCAGACCCGAAGAGCGTCTAGCAACTCTCTAGCACCAGGAGGGTCCCAGGGAGGAGCAACATGATGCCAAGGGAATGTAAGGACCACGAAGGCTAATCCCCTGATAAGGAGAGTAAGCAATCGCTAGCGCGAAAAGACCGGCAAAATTGAGCTAAGAGCTCAAAGGTAAGCTTAGAGTTTAGGACAGGTTGGAGCTGTTCAAATGACCATTGTAGCAGCCAGTCCGATCGGACCAGCATGGAGCTGACCCTGACTAAGTCCAGCCAGGAGGCAGGCATCAGGAAGAAGGATAGGCCTAGCCCTATCATTTTACACGTTCTCCTCCTGATTCAGTCTACCTCTAGGGGCAGACATCAGGAAGAAGGGTGAAACCTAGCCCTATCTTCATGCAGGCATTCCCTCCAATCCATCCTGCCTCTAGGGGCAGACATCATGGAAAGTAGCGAAGCCTCGCCCTATCATTTTGCAGGTTCTCCCCCTGATTCAGTCTACCTCTAGGGGCAGACACCAGGAAGAAGGGTGAAACCTAGCCCTATCTTCATGCAGGCATTCCCTCCAATCCAGCCTGCCTCTAGGGGCAGGCATCATGGAAAGGAGCGAAGCCTCGCCCTATCATTTTGCAGGTTCTCCCCCTGATTCAGTGTACCTCTCGGGGCAGACATCAGGAAGA
>CAAKMY010000555.1:10105-20534 GCA_901111285.1 Corrigiola litoralis
TCTTTATGCAGGCATTCCCTCCAATGCAGCCTGCCTCTAGGGGCAGGCATCATAGAAAGGAGCGAAGCCTCGCCCTATCATTTTGCAGGTTCCCCCCCTGATTTAGTCTACCTCTAGGGGCAGACATCAAGAAGAAGGGTGAAACCTAGCCCTATCTTCATGCAGGCATTCCCTCTAGTCCAGCCTGCCTCTAGGGGCAGGCACCATGAAAAGGAGCGAAGCCTTGCCCCATCATTTCGCAGGTTCTCCCCCTGATTCAGTCTGCCTCTAGGGGCAGACATCAGGAAGAAGGGCAAAAACCTAGCCCAATCATGCCAAAGTTTTCCCTCTAACCTAAGACTGCAAGGGGCAGCATAGGGAAGAGTGAGACTTGTAAAAAGAGAATGGGACACCAGCAAAGAGTATTTAGCTCATCAAGCCTGGCAGAGGCAAGTAGGTACTACTTTTCAAGTAGAATGCCAGCCTCGATGAGCCTCACACTAACAGACATGATTGAAGTCCATATGCCAACACATGAGTTTCAAGCTTAGTAGGGGGCAAGTAGGTACTACTTTTCAAGTAGGCTGCCAAGCTTAAAACCCCTGCTGGCATAAGAACTCCTGTCAAGGGGCAAGGAGACTAGAACATGTAAATCCAAAAGGAAACAAGCCAAGAATGCAGAAAGAAAGCAGCCCTCAACAGGGGCAAAATATCAATACAAATAAGGAAACAAATCTGGCCCTTAGCCGGGGCAATTTATAATTACAGAACAACTTAAATAAAACGGTGGCCGTCCACCAGAGGAACAAAAAGATCACCAAAAGTACATAAGTAGAAAACAGTGAAAAGCAGATTAGCCTGGGCAAGGAAACTGCAGGAAAGCAGGAGTCAGCTCTTCATATCCACTAGCCAGCTAGATCAGACCCCTCTTCCAAGCCAGACGACCACCACACTTCCTAGGCCTGAGGCGCTGGAGCTTGACCACCCAAGGGACTCTCAGGAACAACTTCCTGGCTACCAAGGTCAGTGGTGTCAAGAACCAGATTCTCGGCTGGAGCACCCTCTTTTAAGGGGTCAGAAGCAGGAGCGGGTGTAGCAGTCTGAACTCCAGAAGGGGCAGGACTGGTAGGTTGGTTGACAAAGGAAGGATTGGCTGGCTGTGCAGTGGAAGCAGGACCTTGGTAGGACTCAAAGGGAGTCTCCTTTTTCCAGGCACCTTCGTCAAAGGCCTGCATCACTTTCTCCCAGCTGACCCTGTCGCCATGAACGCCGTAGACACAACGCTCAACATACATCATCCCTAGCTCAATGCCACGGTGGAGGCGCTGGGTCCATTTCTGCTTCAGCTCAGCTTCAAGGCTAGCCATGTAGCTTTGGCCTTGCCACATAACTCCTTGTGGACCAGGATCTCTGTAGCAGAGTTAGACAGCTGCTTCTCCAGATCTGCAACCTTAGCATTGGCAGTCTCCGCTGTTTGCTTCCAAATAGATTCAGCCTTGGCAGCAGCCGCCCTAGCATCCTCAGCGGCCAGCACCCTTTCATTAGCTAGCGCCAGGTCTTTCTTTATAGCCTCCAGCTGGCCAGCATCTTGGTGAGCTTTGGCTACCACCCCACGCAGCAGATCCGCCTCCGGAGCCTTGTCCTTAAGCTGTCGTTCCAGGGAAATCCCAGCCACAACTACCAAGTACGCAGCCTTGCCAGCCTGCACAATAGCAGAAGTGTGAGGAGAAAAGTACGTTAAGGATGGGAAGCTAGAAGTTACTGAAAGGAGAAAGGTACATGAGCCAATTGATGGCAGGCAGTGGCAAAAGGAGCGTTCAGTTGAGTCCCGGGCTGATCACCAGGCATAAGGCTGGCTTGCAGCAGACGGAAACCCAAGCTACCACCCACGCTGGGATCATCCAGGTCCAAGCACTCGTCCCCATGGCCCATTTCCTCCATACTGGGCCCCGCAGCCACAGGCTTCCTGTGCACCAGGGGATAAACCGCTGGGTGAAGCTGGAGGAAAGGCTCCTTCACCCAATCATCATGCCTAGGATGAATGCCGCTGGGGGGAGCATCCCAGGAAGACCCAGGGCGAATGAAATCCTGCCCACTGGAGAAGTGAGGGAAGGACTCAGCAGGGTAGGCCCTCTTGTCTCTATGCAGGTTGGGGGGAGAGGTCTCTGGGTTGGTAGGGATGTCGATGACTGTGTAGTCAGGAACCCGCCTTCTTCGGAAGATGAGAGGAGCCTCATCAGGGGTGTCGTCCTCAAAAATGTTGTGTCGTGGCGCAAGAGGAAGGTCACCAAGGACAGAACGACTGACCTGAGCATCCAGATTAGACCCGGCACGCAGCTGGATCGAGTTGTCAGCATGATCAGTAAGGCTGGTGGAAGATTGACCCATTTCCAGCCTAGGGGTAGCAGCATTGGATGTCTTTGGGGCAGGTCCTGTTCTCCCCCTAGCCCTATTCCTCAAGATAGGAACCTCCTTGGGCAGGTCCTCAAGTGAAAAGGCAACCATCTCCTCCAAAGTATGTTTACGAAGGCTGGTGTGACCTGCTGGCGGGTCAGGTCTGATCCAGTTGTCGCTTGCGTCTAAGCCCAGGGAAGCTCGCCTAGTATCTCCCCAAGAGATCAACCTCCTGCTCTCTGAAAAACAGAAAACAACAAGTTAGCAAGGGAATTCCGAGGTCAGAAAGAAAGATTAAAGCATAAGTAAAGAGAGCCTGGGGCTGGCCCCAACCAGCCAGCTTACCCTCATTGTAGGCTAGGCTTAGGCCAACCCAGGCCAGGACTTCCTCATTCATCAGACTAGAGAAATGGGGCAGCCAGTGCTTTGGCCGCCTGATGTCCGTAGTGCTGCCCACCCCATCAAAATGGGCAAAGGCATCCTTCTCCCTCTCATCCAACAACTCCACGAAGTCGTTGTTTCGGGGTAGCATTCTCTCTGGCTTAATCCAGGGGATCTTCTGGACATTCTACCTGAAGGCTAGAGGCACATCCCACCTCCTGGGATCATCCATATCGAGGCCAGTGGGCACACGCAGCCATAACCACCTACCTTTCCAACCATTAGGGGACTCCACCTTTGGCCAACATGCCAACTTGCTGGGGGTAAAGTGCAAGGAAAACCAGCCCTTCTGATTCTCCCTACCAGCGTGCAGCTTGAACATGCATCGGAACAAGTGCAGGGTCAAGGGGAGGTTCAGGTAATTGCAAACCCAGACATACCCAATCAGAGCCCTGATAGACAGGGGATGAAGTTGGGCCAGGCAGACATTGTAACCCCTCAGGACCTTTCTGATGAAGGGGTCAAGGGGGAACCTGAGGCTGTAGTCCAGGTTGGCAGTGTACAAGGCAGTGCAGCCCGGGGGAGGGTGGCATACGTTCTCAGACGGTGCAGGGATCTCCAGCCCATACACCGCATGGAGGTAGTAGTGGAGCCTGACCTTTTCCAAGAAATTGGGCTTTAGGCAGAGTCGTCTAAAATCTTCTTCTAACCTCCAGGGAAGGGGGTTGGCAAAGTCAGCACGTTTTAAGGCACTAGCTTCTCTGGGTCGGACCGGGTAGTCGGGATCGGGGACGAGCACCCGGCCAGAGGGACTGACGGTGGGTTCAAGGGCCCACTCTAGGCTGGAGTCGGGCCAGTCACCCCACCTATGTATAACAGGGGAATCGGTCCGTACCGGGTCATATTTGTCCTCTTGCATCTCTGCCAGTTCGCCGGATGACACGCCGGAAAGTTTCCTGGGGACCAAAGCATACCGGTCAGGACGGTCACCACCGCTGATGTCGCTCCACTCCCCAGTACTATCGTCCTCTTCCACCAACATAGGAAGAGTAATACTTCCCACTTCTTTAGGACCAGGAGGAGGGGCAGAGGAGGAGCCGGCAACCCGAATCCTACCACTTCTACGAGGCATAGTTTGATAAGAAGAAGAAGGAAGGAAAGAGATGATACCTGAAAGATGGAGGTTGAAGGAGCTCGACTGAGAAGAGTTTGAAACGTCAGGAATATCAACAGTGATGAGGGAGGAGAGATGGAGGAAGTAGTTGGGTGAAAAGTGATAATGGAGGAAAGAGGAAAGTAAATGCGGGGCCTTTTATACTCTTCCCCAATTATTACCCCGCATCTCTAAGAAACCTCCCCCCTTTCTCCACTCGCCCATTCAACCCACACGCGCGTGGACTAGGGAGCCACGTTAAGGCAACTACCTTCTTGCTAAACTCAAATCGTGGGGGAAGAATTCAAACCGCATAACACACGTGATAACAGACCCGTCTTGTCAAGTACGTGCAACCACAAAGACCCACTACCAGCACTTCAAACGGTAATAATATAACGACCAGAGGGGAGTAGATGGTAACAGCAGGCAGGAAATAACCGTTCCACAAGCCCAAGGCAGGTGGAGGTTAATCCTCTTCCAGCAGCTGTTAGGGACAAATTATTCCTGGTCTAAACTGGCCTGTAGTCCAGACCAGGCTTTGGGCCGCGCACAAGCCCAATCGCATAAGAAACAGCGAAGTCTATTCCATGATCTAGGTCAGCTGACCACCAGCCCCCAGGGGGGAAACTTGCTTGACCTAGAGAGACAGCATTGATGACGTAGGCAGGCATATACGAGGAATTCTATCCTCTCACAGCTGCCTGCCCTGTCCTATAAATAGTCTTGACCTAATTAGGTCAAAGGTACGCACTCTCTCACTTCGACAACTTTACTACTCGCCTATCTCTCACTTGAACCTTTTATCCTCTTAGGAGGCCACACGTGTTCATTAGCTGACTTAGGCATTGGAGGGGGTTTCTCGGACCATCCCCCCGAGGTAGGTTTGCTCATCTTGTAGGTCACCGGAGGTAGCTCAGTCAAGGGTCAAGATATTGGTCCCATCCAGGTGGAAGAGTAGTGATAAATTTTTTGTGGACCATCAGACTGTTCTTGCAACTGTGACTAAGGGTATGGAACCCAAGTATTATGGCCAGGCTGTGCGTCTACCGATTGGCGGCTGGTCATGCAGAAGGAAATAACAACACTTGAAGACAATGACATATGGGTTGTTGTCGACTTGCGGCATGACGTAACCGCCATTAGAAGCCTGTGGGTGTATCGAATAAAATATCATGCTGATGGTTCTATGGAGCGTTATAAGGCTCGACTCGTTTCCTTGGGTAATCGTCACGTTGAGGTTAAAAAGTTACTAAAACATTTGGCCCCACTGCTATAATGGTAATTGTACGTACTTTCTTGGAGATAGCGCTGGCCAAGGATTGGGAATGACATCATATTGACGTCCATAATGCCTTTCTCCATGGCGATCTTGATGAGGAAATTTACATGAAGCTTCCTCCTCGTTTCAGTAGTTCTCATTATGGCAAGGTATGTCGTCTAAGGGGATCCGTTTATGGTCTACAATAGACACCACGTTGTTGGTTTGAAAAACTGGCTAATGCTTTGACTGCTTACGGTTTCCGACAATCGACTTCTGACTTTTCTTTATTCACCTTTCGTAAAGGCGATATTGTTCTTAATATTCTTGTGTATGTCGATAATTTGGTCATTCTGGAAATTGTAGCGATGTCATTTGAGACTTAAAGGAATATCTTAGTTTTTTTTTCATATGAAGGATCTTGTTAAGTTCAAGTGTTTTCTTGGCCTTGTAGTAGCCATAAATACCAACGCTATATTTGTTTGCCAGCGTAAATATGCTCTTGATATTCGTAAAGAAACTTGTTTCTTGGGTGCCAAGCTTTCCAGCTTACCCATTGAGCCCAATCATCATCTCGTTGTCGCTAGTGATGATTTCATGCCTGATACGTCGAAGTACAGACAATTAATTGGCCGCTTGATATACCTTTCTATTACTAGTCCAGAATTATGCTATTATGGGCACATATTGGCGCAATTTATGCAATGTCTGCGTGAGTCTCATTGGGAAGGTGATTTACGGGTTGTTTGCTACTTAAAAGGGAACCCTCGTCAAGGAATTTTGTTACACACATGTAAACCACTCTTGCTTGAAGCTTATTGTGATGTTGATTGCAATCTGTGTGTCCTCTCGCTCGACGATCATTAACGGCATATTTCGTTTTCTTGGGGGGTCACCTGTCTGTTGGAAAACCAAAAAGCAAGTGACCGTTCCTCGCTCTTCCGCTCAGGCTAAATATCGTGTCATGGCAGCTACCACTTTGAATTGAAATGGTTAAAGGCTCTTTTGATAAATTTTGGCATAGCTCATTCGGGGCCTACCGCTGCATTGTAATAGTCAAGCTTCTCTACATATCGCGAACAATCCTCTGTTTCATGAACAAACGAAGCAAATTGAGGTCGACTGTCTTTTTTTCGTGATGCTCTTGTGAAAGGAGTGATTAGGCCACAAATGTTCATACATCTTCACAACTGGCTGGTATACTCAGTAAGGCTCTTGGAGTTCGACCGTTCACCGAATCGATTGCCAAGTTTGGCGTTTCGACTCTACACGCTCCAACGTGAGAGGGGGTTGATCTACGACGATGTATCAAGGTTCAAGCTTTGGGGGACGTGTTGTGTTCGAGTTGTTGGATGAGGTTGCATTGGGCAAAGAAGTATCGAAGTTGCAAGAAGATGCCCAGTTCGAGTCGAATCAAGTCCCAGTCGAGTGGTCCAGTTGCGCAGAAACTGGCAGTACTTGAAGGCAAAGGGGCTGCTTCAAGGTTCGATCGACTCGAATGAGATCCATTCGAGTCCCATTCGACTCGAGCGAAGTTATTCTGCGAGATTTGTTTTGTTTTATGCAAGTTTTACGTTTTGTTACTAGGGTTTGATAGTTGGACGTCTGTTTTTTTCTTTAAGCCTCTTTAGCTTCATTTTAACATTTGGAAATTGATTAATGAAATTGTGAGTTCACAAAAGATCGGTGAGAGCGAAACTTGAGTTTAGACTGACTTCAACTTTTTGATTAAAGCCTGAATTGCGATTCAATTTAGTGGGTTAACACGGATTGGTGTCTGGGGTTAATCATAGTTCACAATCTATAGGTGTAAATCGTCGTTCATATCTTTGCTTTTATTGTTGAAACACATCAAAAACACATATTTCTAGTTTTAGGGTTTGAGTTTAATTGGTGCGATTGTTTATTTAATTCAAAGCTTACGCGCCTTCGCATCAAGGTTATTGGCGTATATTCGTGTTCAAGGCAAATATCTATATAGTATCTTTGATTAGCCGGCATGTATATCTTTTAGGTAATATCTTGTATTGTGAACGATAACTATTAGGCAAGTCCTCGTTTCACAAGGCTTCTTGTAGAATATTATATACTCATCTGATTAAATGAATGAAAACACATAACAGATTGACCTGATTTGTCTAGGCTTAAACAATCGTCACCATTATTTATAATGCTTGCTATGTATTGTCCAATTTCTCTATGTATTAAGTATTAGATATATAATAAAAGAATCCAAAGGATCCGACTAGTATGTATTTAAATCCTGTTTATAAGGTCTTGTGATTGCTTAAAATCGCGTAGAAGCAGATAGCGCCAGTTTATGTACTATGCAGAATGTACTTGAAGGGGCTTAAGATGGCTTATTATACTATTTTCGATGGAGCCAAATACTTTTTGTTCTTTGGTTTTGGAGTAATTGGACTAGTTTAAAACAACTCATAAAACCCAGATCCCTTCTATTATAATGGAGTAGCAAATGGTAAATGCATTTCAAATCAAGCTAAGGGTCAATTGGAAACACCCTTTTTCTAAAAAACTATTATAGGGGTAAGACTGCTTACACGTGATACCCCCCTTACCATGTTTGTGCGGGAGCCTCTTTGAAGGCGGTTTGCTAGTAGAATGTAATCTTGTTGTTGATGTGTTCCGTAAAATAATCTTTTTCCCAAGAGGTGTTTATTTATACTTGATTACTTGCTATTTGAGAATTGTTTAAAAATTGAGCATGCTTCTCATGCCTATTTGTTTCAACTTTATAATTTCTTTCTAATTTAATTTGCATTTTCCCATTGGTTGCCCGGTATTCCTGATGTATAATATGACGGGCTAATATAACTAATAATCTACATGTGAAGAATAATAGGCATAATTGAAATTTTTTTGAAGTATTTCTGCATGTTGATCTTTTTTCTATGCTAGCTTTAAATTATTTAGGATTTCTTTACGTATGAGTTAGTGTTGTTGAGGAACTTTGGACAAAACTTGTTTATAGTGCCCCGAGGCTAAAAGCAAGTGTATAACTGCTTACTCCACTTAAAAGGCTGTCTTGTTTTCTTTCCACTTGTTATTACTGCCCTGGAATGTTTTCTGAAGGGATCTTTGGACAATTTTGAGCTATATTTGAAGGTTTACACCATCGACTAATCCATATTAATCGAGCTTAACAACACTTATTAAGCTAACCCACAAGATCTTACTTACTTGCATGCATGAATCAAAGCTACCAAAAGCAAGTTAATCACATAAACTTACAAGTTTTGGGTGCTATCGAGCTTGATCCTCCAAGAATCGATCTCGAGCTTGAGTCTTCAAGTCGAGAAGACCTCCTCTTGTTGCATTCAAGGCTCCAACTCCCACTCTCCTTGTGATCTAGCTAGAACCACCAAGAAGAACACCCTAACTAGCAAACTAACTAACTCTTAGCTAAATACTAGATATGTTTTGGAGTAGATGAGTTTATGTGATGAGATGAGTGATGAAGATGAGAGAGCTTATCTCACTTCTCTCGATCTAAAATCTATTTTGATGTGTTTTGATGAGTGAATTGCTTGGTTAGCTCATCAACTCACAATGAGTCTATTTAAAGACTATCATTAGTAAGGGTCATTGAGTCATTTCTTAAATAAAATCAACATATCAATGTATTGAACTAACACTTAGCTTGATAATAAAGTCAATACTTTATCATAATAGAATCACATGAATTTATTTTATTATTTATTATCTCATAATAAATAAACAAATTAATTCACTAATCGTCGAATTCGTAACTCGACACATCACACATAATACACTGACTCATCAACTCTCCGTATCGGGTATTAACACGTATCAATATACGTGTCATATAATTAAGGAGTCAGATCACCCTTTAGGTGTAGATGAGAGGGACCAGTCGATTCCCGCCGTCTCACGACAATAATGTCAAACCCTAGCAGGCCAATCGTTATTGATTTACGTCAATCAACTGATTTAATGATATAATCATTCCCAAGTTTATTCTAATTGAAATTTATTATGTAATCACAATTGTGGAGGACACTTACTCCAACAATCTCCCACTTGTCCGAGACAAGTTGTGAATTACCGATTATCTTGTCTGTTTCTATCTCCCACTCAATGCAAGGTGTAATGCAGGTCGCACATGCACTAGGTCAATACATTTGAGCGGTGTTCTCGATATGGAGCATGACTGACTGACCGGATCTAATCCGAACGTGGCCACGCATTATCAGTCATAACTCCTCGAGTGGCCTCGAGATATGTAAAACCCTAACGTGGGTGGAAAATCCCTTCGGCCTATTCTCTTTGTTCAATCATAGTTCACAATGATCCAGAGACTGCTTATAAAGCCTCCTTTTACGGCACGACTTGTGACAGAAACCAAAACCATTGCTAGCTATATCAACTTAGACGAAAAGTCTTAGGTCTAAAGACTCGACTCAATAGCATAATATAAAAGTCTTCGCCAAGACCAGGCTAAATGAAAGACTCTATAGTTGGTCATGTCCGACAAAGTGTTCCCAATAGTTTGCCTATGTAATCGACTAATCATCTCATGATTCTATGACTTATGAACTAGTCATCAATCGACTTACAATCTAGTTATTAGAGTCGTCACCTCATATATAATTAGGGATCCATATTCTAATAAACTTGTTCACATAATAGAGTTCAAAATCGACACACGATCTATTAAGAATTAATAGAATATCAGGAGTATAAAGAGTATAATACCTTATTCAGAGAATAAATAATGAGTATTAACTCAATGATGAATGCGATTATCCTATATGTAAAGCAATACTATATCCAACAATTACATATCATATAATCTAAAGTAATATCAGGTACTTGTCTTAATCTAATCAAGACCACATGACCATCATGTATAACCTGTTCTATAGCTCAGCTAAGGGATTAACTTTTCCAGCCAAACAAATTTACATATCCCTATGTTCCATAAATTCTCCAATTTACTGGAACCTTCCAAGTACATGTCTAGTACCACTACTAGACCATAGGCTTCATGGCTTAAACTATTGCTCAACCATTGACGCAATAGACAACATTAGGATCTAGTGCAGTTTAGACTATATTAAATCCATTTAGAACTGCTAGATCCTACATGCCTTATCCGCAGCATTCAAATCTGCGATGTACTTAGAATCCGTAGTAGAATTCGCAGCAAAAAATTACTTCTAAAAGTAAATGTATATATTAATCCATAGCACATACATATCATGACATTCATGATCGAT
>CAAKMY010000699.1:0-16274 GCA_901111285.1 Corrigiola litoralis
AAAGAAACGGAGGAAGTACTAGTTTCCCGCAAATTTGTGGAAAAGATGGAAATACAAAAAGTAGTCATTCTTAATACGAAATTTCAGATATATGCATAGTGATCTTATTTTTATTCAATTTGTAAGATTTATTGCCGTGATTTCAAATTTGAACATGAATAAAATTCGATGAGATTGTATGAGAATGCTCAATTAAGCATTAGATTTCATTAATTTTGTCAATTTTAACTATCTTAGTAATGAATAAATTATCCTCTTTATATGTTAGTTTTCAGTTTCATTTATTTCTAGGTTTTTCTGAGCTTCCAATTATTGTAGTTTTGCTTATGAAGTTTTTGTTCTATGAAGTCTTATAACGTGTCCTATAAATCTATCAATTTTTCGTCAGCCACTTATCAAGTCGTATTACTATTTTCCTTTTCAAGATTGCTTGAGATTAAAAAAGCCCCCCCCCCCCCCCCCCTCCCCCTTTTTAAAGGCAGTTTATATTTTTCTTGAAATAATAAGACTGTATATTGAAATAAGGCGATTAATAGAGGTTACGAAGATTTAATAGATATGTTCAAGCAATCATCAGTTCTATTGAAGAAGAATTTTGTTAAATTCTATTACATTTGTTTTCGTTGTGATATAGCCATTTTTTTTTTAATCTAATTAATTGTAACCACATTGTCAACAAGTCTCGGTTTTTCGTTTTTTCTGCACATCCTTACCGGGGTCAACCCAGAAAGCTTAAACTCACCATCATTTATACCAACAACAATTCAGTCAACGACCTATGGAATTAGTTTTGTTCAATTGGGATTTATTTGTATTTTTGTTAAAGAGTAAAATATCACCGGTTGTCATAAGAAATGTTCAGTAAAATCCCACTTGAGTGACGACAGCAGCACTACTGTCAGTTGTGAGTGGGACAGAACTTACCCAACTCCTTCAAAGCCTCAACAGACATCCTACCATTTCTTATCCAGGTTGGTTTTGTATCTTAAAATCTGTTTGTCTTTCTTTGCAAATCTGTGTTGTCAGTTTATAGGCGCATGGACTTTATTACAGCAGCACACGTTGTTTCAACAGTTGTAAGAATCAAAATAAGGAAATATTTTCGAGAAAGGCATTCAGATGTTGAGCCTGTGGTAGATGCTTCACTGAATGATGATGAGTGCGAAATCAATATAACACAGTGGCAAAAGGGTCAATATTTAGGAAGGGGGTCGTATGGGAAAGTTTATGAAGGTTTCACCAGGTATAATCGCTACCCCTTCACCTTCCATTGTATTACACTTGTGTTCAATTTGCTCCATTTTTCATTTCAACTTTTTTTTTTAAAAAGACGGTCAACGAACAGTTGGTTGGTGTGAGTGGTAAGAACTCTCATCCCTTGAACAAGTGGTCAGGGGTTCGAATCTTGACTTTTGTGAGCGGAGCTACTAAACTTGGGAGGAGCTACACATTGCCTACACAGTACCTTCAAGGATACTATCCCTACCGTCGATGGGAATATAAGACACCAAAGAAAAAATAATTCGCTACAAGCGAAATCTTGCAAGCCCAAGTCAAATGAGAGATATATATATCCCTTTGTTGTGTTAGCATGGCTCTGACAGTCAAGACTTTCTGTTTCCATTTTAGGGTGTCCTGTTCATTTCCTCCCAAACAAATCACATAAAACACATTCATGGGGCGAAACCATTGAGACGGAGGGAGTATCTCTTAGCTTTATTCCTTTTTCGGCTTGTGGGATGTTTGTTTGAGTCTTTGTCTTTATTTTAACAATGTTAAAAGAATAACACTTGGATGAGACGTTCTAACGATAAAATTTCTATGGTCAATCGTATGACCTTTTTTTTAATAAGGAGTGCTTTTAATATGTGAATATAATAAGGTATTTTAAAAACTCGTGTTTCTATTCTATGATCTTATGTATGATCGACTGTCTTATTCAAATGTTAGACAGCCAAATGTTTGTGTTCAAGAATAACTATTCCTTTTGTCTTCAACTGGTCTCTTAGTAAGTTTGTGAAAATCGGAAAGTATATGAGATTGTCTACTTTCAACGTAGTTATATTTTGGCTTAACATGGTTTTTTTTTCGGCTTAAAGTGGTCAGTTTTATTACAATCTTGGGGGTGAGTTTTGTAATATCGTAAGTTGAAACTCACTCCCTTCCTATGATAGGACTATCTTACCTAATTGTCGTAACTGAAAGAATAATTTTCATTATTCATTAGTTTAAGTCAACAACGTGCCATTTCTAAATTCAAATATGTGGTATATGATTCATCTAAATTTCCAATCTCCGTCGCCCTACTCCTTATCACCACTAATGAGAATATATATGCTGCGACATCTGTCCTTCATTTGTCCCTTAAGTTTTGTTGTTGTTACTTGCTAAACTATCTGGGAAAAGAAAATGTGATATGACTTGCCATTGTTTGCAGGGAGGGATTTTTTTTTGCTGTAAAAGAAGTTTCTCTACTTGAGCAAGAAGAAAAGGCTAAGGAGAGCATCACACAACTTATGCGGGTAAAATGGCCATTAATATATTGTCCTTACAAAACTCATTTAATATTCTTTGGTGGCTTGCTAAAACAACAACAGCAAAGTCCGAATAACGTCGTCATAACGTGAGGAAAGGCAAGTAAAAAATAAAACAAATTAAAATGAAGTGAAATGAAAACTTGCAAGCAATAGTGGCTTGGAGCTAGTGATTTATTTATTTTACTCTTGGGAGCTTTATTGGTTTCTTTGTTTATTTATTCCTTTATTCATTTTTCTTTCAGGAAATAGAGTTTCTTAGTCAGTTTGAGCATGATAACATAGTGCGATATTTTGGTACTCAAAAGGTATCCATTAACTATTAAAGCTTGATCTTTTCTTGATGAGACTCTTGTCCTTGGAGTTTCTGAATGACATGAAAGCTGGAAATGTGAAGTCTCTTGTCACACTAAAATTTTGCCGATGCTCTTCAATGGTTTATGCAGGATGACTCACAACTGTATGTCTTTTTGGAGCTTGTGCCTCACGGTTCCCTTGCCAGTGTCTATAGGAAGTATCATCTCGATGATTCTCTTGTCTCTGCTTACACAAGACAGATTCTATTGGGTTTGAAGTATCTTCATGATAAAAATATCATACATAGGCATGCACTCATACTGCTTCTATTATGTTTTGGCTGTTTGTGTATTACCTTAGATTTCTTGTGGTTGCTTTCGTTAGTTTCTTTTGCGCATTTTTGCTTTTAATCATATTTGTTGACATTTTGTCGATTGTCGTTTTTTTTCTGTACATTGGCACGAATCTTACAATCAGTTTTGTTATGGCGCACACATAGCCTTTTCCTGTTTGCATTCCAGTTAACCCAGACCTTACCCTGAGTTTGCAACCAATAACATCATCTTGTCTAGGTTAACCTAGAAAAGGGGCGAGTTTTTCTGGTGTTTTCTTCATGTTTCCCTTAGTTTTGTTTTGCTTTTGACCCCTGTTCTCTTTTCCTCGGTCTGATATTCTGGTAAGATAAGTTTGACAGTGTAGTTAGAAGAGAAATGGTCCTTTCATCTTGTAGATGTTATTCTTCCAATATGGCATCCTATGCTCGACAAGTCGACAGTAACCTGCTGGGCTTTCTTACTCATTATGGAAAAACTTGTGTGGGCCAAGAAAACATGATCATCATAGTTTGTTTATCAAAGAAAAACGTCATAATGCTATGATAAAGGGTTTTCTAATACCTGATTTGGTCAAGGCTCATGGAGCGTCTTTAATGTTGCAGGTAAGGGCGGCTGAGTGTTTACTGATCCCCCTTGCCTTGCTACCCTAAGGTGTACCAATTGGTGGCAATTTGTAAATGCTATGCTGCAGTTAAAATTTGTGACCTATTTCACAATCTGTGCTTAATAAGGATAGTGTATTTTCTTGAGTAAATTGATTCTTCAAAAAACATTTGGCTGGGGGAGTGAATGAAGTAGGAATGCAGAATGAATATCCGAAAGTTGGGGAAATCATCAACTTCTCTTGTTAAGTGAAGATACAAGTAATGAATATAGATATGGGTTCCCAGAAAGAGAAAATGTAGATTTATACAGGTCATATTTGTTTATCTTTGTCAAACTTGGGTTAAGAGTTGATGTCGCTGGTTTTTATTTTTCTCAAGCACAAGCTGTATGAGACTCCTCTTAGTCTTGAAAAACATTTGAACAGGACCACAGGGTTTTGTCTTTTCCTTATAACTTTTCATAATTATCACGTGATATTTTACTGCCCTACTATGAGTACTTGTTATTTTGAAACAATATAAGATGACAGTAAGCTTGCTGCTAGAATTTCTTTTTCCCTGTTTTAGCGATCAAGGGTTGAAAAACCTGTCGAATGTTTAAGCGAGATCTTTTTGTTACTTGCTTTACAGGGATATTAAATGCGCTAACATATTGGTTGCCCGAAATGGAGTGGTAAAGCTGGCAGATTTTGGGTTGGCAAAGGTCTGCTGCTCTTTGCTTTTCGACTTTACATAACTCAGCATGCACAGCCTCAAATTTCTTATTTTTCTTTTATTTCTTTTATTAGTATTTGTTATACTTGATTTGTGTATAGTCTTATTCTGTATATCCAATGGCACTGCACTGATTTCCAGGCCACCAGATTGAATGATTTGAATTCTTGCAGAGGGTCTCTATTCTGGATGGCACCTGAGGTTAGCATTCATCATCGTATAGATTTTGAAATTTTAACTTCCACGTCTGATGGCTCTACTGGTGCAACTATTTATTTTTGTTACTCATGTGATTGGACTAATGAACCTTTTGATGTTTTACGTAATGTTGTGAGAAAGCATGTCAAGGATTCAGATGTATCAAGTGCTATTTAATGTTACCGTTTTTATAAACCTCAAGTCTTTTGATATGAAAACCTCTAGTCATTTGATATGAAACCTTTTTATGTATCACTTTTGGAGATGTTCCAGCAAAGCTATTCTATGAAACTGCTGAATAATTGATTTAAATTTTACCAATGCTGGACATAGGAGGTTTGAGAGAAAAGACATTTTTGATGAGGTTTTTTTTGGATCTTCTAATGGTTTAAAGGGAAACTTTTTGGATCTTTCCTTGAGTTGCTTAACAAAAGTTGTATGATTACGTCTATAAATTTGTTTAACTACATTTGTATCTTGTTTGTTGTGCGATAAGTGGCTTCCCTTTTCGGTTACTCCATCATTTTTGATTTGAGTCTCCTTACATTATTCCTTTAACGTTCATTTCTTGGAAATGTGGTGCTAGCTTTTGGTGCCTTCAATTTGAATTGAGCTCATGAAAACTCTCCCTTTCTTTCTTACTTATCAGAGAATTTGATATTTTAAGCTGAAATATGCATTTTTATGGTTTTTGATATGTAACATCCTAAGTGCCCCTTCTCATATATAGTAGAAATTCTGATGCTAAACATTGCGTGGTCCTCACAATATGATGAAGAAAAACTATGACTCTGAAAAGGCCATTAGCTGGGAGTATCAACATTGATTTTTGTTCATAGGGCACCATCTAAGAGCTAATTTCTTCAAGAAGTCTATTTCTCATATGAGAAGCATTTTTGAATCCTTTTGCAGCAACTGAGCTGTGAAATACGTGGCAGTAGTGTGAATGAAATGTTGCTTATATAAATAAAGGTAGTATCAGCTGACATTCTTTTCTTCAGCTAACTAATCTGAATAACTTTTAGGGAGACTGCTTTAAAAGTCCCGCAGAAAATGGTTTGTGTAGAAGATAATTAGAAAATTAATTGGTTGAAGATCGGCAACAAATAAGATAGAAAATAAAAGATAAAAGAAGAAACAAAAGGAAGGAAAATGCTTCCTGAAAGTTATCGGTACCTTAAATTTGAATTGAGCTCTTGCATTCGCATTCCTGCTGTAGGGTTGATAGTTTATTAAATTCTTTGAACTTTTTGTGCGGTTGCTGTGATTTCTCATATCAGCATTGTTTATAATTCTAGGTTGCAGATTGTAAGAAAGGTTATGGACTGATGGCGGATATTTGGAGCCTTGGATGTACTGTATTGGAGATGCTAACTCGCAATGTTCCGTATCATCCTCTAGAGTCGGTAAGTGATGTATTCCCATAACTTCTCCCTTGCTTTAAAACGTCTTTCTGGGTACCGAATTCTTCTTGTGTTTTTTGCTCAGTGTGCTTTGTCTTGTTGTATGCTTCTTAAACGGAGATCCATACACTTGCCTCTCTTGTTTATTTAAATTAGCAGAGGCATAACAGAATGCAAACCTTACACTTAGGTCTCTGCCTTTGTTACATGGACGGGCAGATGAGGAACAATTATGGCTGTGGGTCTGAGGTTACGCTTTTGGCTACTTTAAGGAAATTTTTTTTTGGTCTAATTAGAGTGTGGAGTTGTCACACAGTCATATTCGGCTTTGTTGGAAGCCAGACTATCAGACTGAAGAGATCTTGTGCTGTTATGCATATACTGTATGTGTATAGGTTGAAATTGAGATATTATGAATAATTTATATGATAAGAATTGAACTTGTTTGGGAAACATTTACGCGTATCTTCTAGAAGAAAAAAAGTTATAGGATCCATTTACAGAGGAATTTGTCTGGTGCTTTGAACCTATTTTTTTTATGAAGGATTCTTTATTTATTGGGAGTCCTTTATTCTTTTGTCCTTCAATTTGTTTTGGTAGATCGAAAGATTGAAAGCGTGGAGTTTTAACCGCCTTTTATTAGGTCTGTTTTTGGACATTGCTGGATACTCAAAAGCTCGAATAATAATAATATAAAAAATTGACGGTTTGAGCTGTAAGCTTAGCTCTTAGCTGCTGAATAAACACGGGTCCATCAGTAACTTTCTTTGTTATAGTTGTTCGCTTGTTTTGTCGTATTTGACGTATAATCTGCTGTCTTTTTGGACGTTTCATGTTATCGTATACTCCTTCACATCACCCACTTTCCTACATTGTTTGAAATTCTCCTCACATATTTCTCTATTTCATCTATACTGTTTGTTCTGTATCCCAATGTTGCTGAGATTTTTTCTGTAGTTGGAAGCTTGCCTTCAGTAGATACTGATGTACCATTCATTTCCTTCATTTTTTATGCTCCTCTTTGACCTGCCTGGTATTACTGCAGCAGCAAGCATTCTACAAGATTTGCCATAAAAAGCCACCTACAGTTCCTAAATCTTTATCCAGAGATGCACAAGATTTCATACAGCGATGTTTACGTGTGGAGCCGAATAAACGTCCCACTGCTGCTGAGCTCTTGGAGCATCAATATGTACGAGAACTTTAGCCATTGGATTTGAAGTCACATGTGAGTCTGGCAAATTAATTTAAGACTCTTGTCATTTGTTGACCACATACTGAAGTAAGTATACTTCAAGTTTGTTTCATTCTCGAAAATTTTCAAGTATTGATTTATCTATGAACACCTCGTCTAATGATGACTGGCTTGCTAATTGTCTGTTATGATAATCACCTGAGTTTTTTTTTTTCTTTTATTTGCGGATGCTCTATGTCAAGCATTTATGTCGGGTACTTGACACTCCCAAATGGTTTGACACGACACCTCAATTTAAGGCCCTTCTATTTGTATTACCTTTAAAATGTAGTGTCCATATCGTAATTTGGGACGCTCATAACTGTGTTCACATATCTTCAAGTCAGTATTTTCATGAGACTCTTGACTGATACCCAACACCATATCCAGCTGAGCATAGAAGTAGTATTCTCCTTTGCTCCAGCATGAATTGCTTTGTTGTTGACAAGATTTTCTCACTTTTTGAGAAACTCCATTTGACCTTTAATATCTTTCAGAATATAGGGGTAAAACTTATAAAAAACATACTAACAGGAAAGTACTTTTCGAAATGAATACAAAGTTATAAATTTCATAAATTTTCTCAATGAATTTTATGTTAGTTTAGAGCCAATGCGGCGTCTCATAAAGCGAGATCATTTTTGTATATATATAACACAGGTAGTATATGGTAAGGATTAAGGAGGACTCTCCCTAAGTCTGACCCATCTCGGATTAACCTACTCAGCTTTGCTCGCCAAGGCAATTGGAAGGAAGGGAGATGATAAGGGGAAACCTTCGTCCCAAATATCCTTGTGGGCGCTTGAACTTGTGACCTCCAAGTCACAACTCCGATCTCTAACCGCTAGACCCAATTCTATGTTGGTCACATGACTCATTACATGACATGTATCTGATCTTTTTATCGACTAGCCTGTCTATGCTTTGTGAGATGGATCCCCTATTTTTTTTGTTCCCAGATGTTCTATACTCGATTAAATTGGTTTGAAGAAAATTTCCCTCACCCATCTATACTGGTTTCAGTATTGATATCATTATGAGTGTCAATATTCTCATAGAAAATGGACTTGAAATTGGATCATATGATGAGTGTCAATATACTTTATCCTCGACTGTATATCATAGCCCTTGCTGATATTCATTTTGGAGATGTCTTATATACACCCCAATGCTGTATTTTTGTTGCTCTCAAGTCACTTTGGCTCACCGTTATCTTCTCCTACATCGCAGATAACTTTGATCAGTTCGCGGAATTGTATTATATGCATCTGGAGATGCAACTATGGAATGAATCTCACCCAAGATTATCCATCTTAAAAGGGAGTAAAAAAGAAAGAAGTGGAAGTGATATTTTTAGCATAAGATTGTACGAGTTATGAAATGGTCCTAGATGCCAGCCAAGCTTGTTTTGATTCCTCTCTTGCGTGATTCGTATTACTTCATCTCATAGATACTAAATTGCATGGAAAAATCTGTAAAATATTAGTTTAGGCTGATGATTGAGTCTGTGATCCAAATTCAATTGGCATATGATGATGGAATCTTGATCTACTGGAGAATTTACTTGGGAAACTGATGAATGTAGGGAGTTTTGGTAGCCTTGTGTACATAATTGTAATGTCCTGTGTCAGAAGTGTCTGTAAATCTGCACTCATTCATCTTTCAGATCTGTCCTATAATGATTGTGTGTTATGCTCTTCAGTTCCTTCTCTCTTACTCCTACCCTATCTGTTTTGCTTTACCTTTATCAAGTCTCTAAATCAAAGCACATTTATTATAAATCACAGCATACGCTGGTGGTCACATGTTGTTTGGCGTAGTTTATCCCCTGCACGTTTATCTTTGAGTATACGGTTGGACAACCAGCAAACGCTCCCAGTTGCTAGCTTGAAAAGTCATCTTGTGACCGTATTTTTAGTTGGTTCCCTTGCGTCTTAACCTCTTTTTTCTTGGTTTGACTCACAAGGCCATCACATAATCATCAGGAAAAAAAATATATGCCTATTGTCGTCATAATTGGGCAATTGAGAATAAGAATTAACTGAAGTTGTTAAAGCTTTCTTTCTACCGATCATAAGGTCAGGGATTTGATTTAGTGTTCATTTGCGACTCGCTTTCCTTTAATTTCAAAATAAATAAATCAACTACTAAGTTCCAGTTCTCCAAAGAGCATTTGGATCAGGTATAAACCACGATTTTTGTAGCTTGTACCAGCATTTTATATATTTCTTTTTGACATATGAAATGAATGTAAATCTCATGATCTCAAGATCTTAGCTTCATTTGGACCAGGGGGAAGATCTCAGCTTCATTAATTGAAAGTAAATTCTAAGATTCATAAAATGTCAACATAATGATACAATGTGCACCCAAAATAGAAGTATGATAACATACTGTACCATTAACTAAACAAGTGCAAATGCAGCAGTAGTTTTTGATCGTTTCTCACTTTCTCTAGGCTTATACAGAAAATAAAGAAGAAAAGGAAAAAGTATAATAAAAGAGAAAAAAAAAGGTATCACGTCATAAAAAAGGGCAGATTCGCAAGTGTCCTTTAAGGCTCTAATATGTCAATCGTAAGATGCTCTCTTTTTCCTCTCTCTCCTACCACATGGCATTAATATGACACACTATTATCCAATAACAATACCAACATTAACCAAACCATTATTCCCACAAGGCCACGATAGTACAATTCATATAGTTTTAGATAAAGTGGGCAGGATTTGTACCAAAAAAAAAAAAAGATAAAGTGGGCAGGATTATTTTACTATTATCCAATAACAATACCAACATTAGCAAAATTATAACCAAAAAAAAAAATTACTAGTAATAATATTTTTTCGTAAGAATAGTACAATAAAAATTAAGCAGTACATATAATTAGATAAAGTGGGCATGATCATTTTATGAGGCTCACGCAACCAAAAAGCCCAAAAAACTAATATTCCATTTCATTTCTAAGCAACACATTATTAAATTTAACTAATTGTCCAATTAGTGGGCACACCCAATAACAATAAATAAAAATATTAATTAAGAAAATAAATAAAAAGTAATTGTCTGGAACGTGAGGGAAGATCGGATATATTGGCATGATGCCATCCTTTCTTTCTTCTTCATTTTTTCATTTATAACTTCCCTTCCTTCCTTTCTCTCTCTCTCTCTCTCTCTCTCTAATATCAACTGCCCTCCATCAACCAATCAAATCTCAGGTAACCGCTTTTTTCCATTTCCCCTTTTTTTTTAGGGTTTCATTTCTCGGTTACTGTGTTTGTTTGTTTTAGGGTTTTTTACCGTTTCATAGATTTTTTTACTGTTTTGTATGATGTTTTACTGTTTTATGGTTATTGGTTTGTGATTGGTTTCGGTGATGATTGGGTTGTGCTGACGTGGTTGACTTTGATGGGTATTTGTTGATATGGTGGAGATTGGTGAATTGGGTGTTGAGAGGGAGAATGGTTTTTTTACTGGAATTCGGGTTTTTTGCGTTGCGAAATGCGTTGCATTAGCGGGTGGAAAATGGGTGTAAGCATGATGGTTCGCGGTGGTTGATTGGTAAGGGATAGGGAGTTTGTTTTGTTGCTGATATCTGTTACTAAGACGGGGTTGTGTTTCGGGATTTTGATAAGGAAAGGTCGAGTTGTGTTAAACTGAGGTTGGTTCGGTGGAGAATTGTGTTGCATTTATGGTTAGGAAATGTTCGTAAGCATAGTGTTTCGCGGTAGTTGATTCGGAAGTTCTATTGGGTTTGTCTTTTCTCGAATCAATATCACTAAGGTGGAGTTGTGGTTTCTAAGTTTGAGAAGGGAAGATCAAGGTTGATTGAAACTGTGATTGGTTTGGTTGCGAAATGTGTTGCATTTGTGATCAGAAATATGCATAGGCACTGTTTTCGCTGTCGTTGATTAGTAAGGTGTACTGAGGTCTTTTGTCTCTAATATTTATCACTAAGCCATGAATCGTGATTGTGCTTACTGGATTTTGAGAAAGAAAGGTCATGTATTTCTGAAGTTTATGTTGGTTTGGGTCGATAATCGATAGCTTTGGTGATTAGAGGCGTTGCTTACTCCTGACCTTACAACTATGTTGTGAATCGTAGCATTAATTGATGTGGTAGATGAATCTTGTTTTATTGGGTTATTTCGGCATTTAGTAATCCGAATGTTCAGTAAAGTAAATTGCATTGTTAGTATGTTACTTGTTAGGTACAAGAAAGACATGATAGGTCCTATCATGTGAGGAAGTTCGTTAATAAGACATGTGCTTACCACATTGCTTTTTCCTAAACTTGCCTACATCATGTGGATCTGTATTCTTGCTCTGACTTGGCTTCTTTAGGAGTTTTGAGTTTAGTGTCTTCATTGACTTTGATATCCTCCCTTGCATTCGATGTTTTGTTATAGTTTCTGAATGGTCGTATCCAAAACACACTTATGTTTCTGAAATTTTTATTTGGTATGTGTTCATAGCCATTTAAAGTGAAATCGCTGGCGTAGAGCATCCAACTTTTTTCTTCTGATTCTTTTCACCTATAGTCTATAATAATACTCTACATTTGATATAAACTTATGTAACACTTGATCAAATTGTTGGTATACATTTATGGTCATCTAAAATTAATAATGTTGGCGAAGTACATATCACACTGCATTTAACTTGTATTTTTGCTCTCTGTTCATTATCTTCATTGACTAGACATTTGCTTTCCTCACACTTTTTTTTTATGTGCCCAGTTAAAAGAACAAGATACCCTTTTTAGTGTTTTAATGTATAATTGAAACGTGCTTACCTATCTATAAAAGAGGCACCCTTGCTAAGCCTGTGTGTTCTGGGGTTCGTTTGCCATTTCATGTGCATTCGTGCTCTTGTATTAGTATTGTGTTCGGATGTGGATTTAGGACTTTTCTGTATTCTTTGGCGCAAAGAAATAAGCGATATTGGCTATGAGTTTTAGAAATTCAATTTAGCATCAGCTGCTGTAAATAGAAATAAAATGATAAGAACTTCTTGTGAAGGATTTTTGCATGGTTGTTGAACAATGTTATTGAGTTGAACCTATAATTGAGTTAATTTTTTTGCTTTCAAAAGGGAAATAAGAAAATTCAACAGTTTCTACTTTCCTTCCTTAAAATTGTGGAGGCATTGTTGGGAAACAAATAGGGTAATTATAATATTATATTGTAGTATAAAATGTGTTCTACTGGTAATTGTAATTCTCAATAGGAAATTTTGGTAGGAGAGCATTTCTTCTGTACCATTAGTTGATTTCTAGAACAACCGTGACTTATTAATATAGTATGTTTTTGTTCTGAAGCTGCCTTGTTGGCTGTCGCCACCTAATTGTTAAGCACCCTGCTGGGAGTTAAGTATTTTTTGTGGACTACTGCATGGCCTTTTATTTTGTAAATTATTAAATACATATAGAGCTAGGTCGTCTCCCCTGTATTTCTATTTTTTTCAGTGGTATTTTCTTGCTAGCATTAGAGGTTGTTTCTTTGATGAATAAGAGTTGAAAAGATACTGTTTGGAGGTCTATGATTTCCATGGTATTTCCGTTGATTGAAGTTTATAATTCTTGAAGGTGAAGTTTTTGTTCTTTTTTCAATGAAGATCCTGATTCGCCTGATGTGAGATTTGTCTGTTCTTGAGCTAGTTGCACGTGAATTCTGTGGCTTCATGTATTGCATTTGGATGAGGTTCTTTCATAAAGAGTGCGCGATAAATGTGAAGCGTTTTCTTTGGAGTTGAAGGCAGTATTGGAGTGGTTACCTAGTCGGTCTTTTGCCTTTTAGATAAACCATGGAATTGATTTAATTGTTAATTGAGAAGAATCAGAAGTATAGAGAAGACGTGATTGTATTTGAATAGGTGTGGAGGTATGAGAATTGTCTGCAACAGTGCTACCTGTTATTGAAGATCTTGCCCACATTTTAGCTTTCTAGTTCTCATCCATCTTTCACTATTAATGTGCTTATATTGCACACATCGGAGTACAAGATGGTAGCGTTGATACCTTCTTTTTCGTGGGTGCATTGGGCTTACGAGGCTCTCTGAAAAGTAATGCTTTAGATGGTTTGGAGAGGAGGTGGTCTCCTTTAGTTATGCCCAGGTTATGCTTGACTCTGCTACTGATAGGATCAAGTTAATCAATGTAACCATGGCTTTGAGTCTTTGCTGAAATTTAATATGTTTAGTACTTAAATATTGTATGTTTTCAGGAGGAAAGAGAAGAGAAAAAATTGTAAAGATGATAATTAGAAAAAGACAGCTACTGCTTACTATCTTGTATATATATTTTATAGATTCTGCAGTGCTTCATTTACTGAAGTTGACGCAGATGGTGTTTTAGAAAGGAATTTTATTGGATGGCTTTATTTCTGACATAGTGAGTTAATGAAATACCTAGAGTCTTTTTCCAGAAAATGTTGATTATTGGTTAAGATATCATACTTGGCCTCTCGGATGGGTGCTTATAGCCGGGCAGAAGAGGGAAGTGAGGATATTGTCCATTAATTTGAGGTCTATAGCTGTGCTGCATGTGCACTATACCTATGATTTTCGAAGACTTTGAGGTTTGTTTTGATTCTGGCTGAAATGATTTGCGAGATGGAATATTAGATTTGTCGGCACGTGGTTCATTGGGCTAAGTGCTTCTGAGATGATCAGGACATGACTGCATCTAAATTGGAATGGCAAAGCTGATCACTTTATATGAAGTTTGATGTTTTCAGTGGTTATTGGAAGCTTGAGTTTGTTGATTCCTGTGTCATTATCATCCTTTGATCATAAGATAATGGGATTGAAGGACTCTGCTGTTTCAGTGTATTTGTGAATCTGGCGTACGCCATTGGAGAATGTGAATAAAATTCTCAGTTATGGCTTCCGGCATATGCATCTCTCTTATAACCCTCTTTACTATTGATCTATCTAATATCGTTTATCTAGATGATTGTGATCCATCCTATTTTAGAACACTTTTTTGAATGGTGATTATCTCTTTTCTTGCCTGTATTATTATTATACAGTGGAACGGTAATGTAATTTGCTAATTGTCTGATGTCCCTGCTTCTACGAGTATAGTCATATTTTTTTATATCGTACTCTTTCTTACGTTTTCAGGTTTTATCATGGCGAAAGTTAGCAGGGTAAGGCGTCTCAGGTACAGATGTCGCAATGGCAAGTCAGAAAGAATTAGAATACAATCTGGCTCTCACAAAATCTTCAAAGACATCAAGAAGCCAGTTAAGTTATCGGAAAAGAAAGACTGGGAGGATGCCACTTGCTCTGTTTGTATGGAATCGCCTCACAATGCTGTTCTTCTGCTTTGCTCCTCATACAACAAAGGTTGTCGTCCCTACATGTGTGCCACTAGCTATCGCTTTTCTAACTGTCTAGATCAGTATAAGAAAGCATATTCAAAGGCAACTCCTGGTTCGAATGCTCCAGATTTTAATTCCGGCTGGCCTGATGAGAAGATGGAAGTGTCTCAACTTCTGTGCCCTCTCTGCCGTGGGCAGGTGAAAGGTTGGACCTTGGTTGAGCCAGCTCGTAAGCATCTTAACAAGAAAAAACGGTCCTGTATGCAGGAGAATTGCTCATTTGTTGGCAACTACAAACAGCTCAAGAAGCACGTTAAAGCAGATCATCCATGGGCTCGACCCAGGGAAGTGGACCCATCTCTTGAAGAGAAATGGAAAAGCTTGGAGAGCGAGAGGGAAAGGAGTGATGTCATGAGCACCCTGCCACCGGGTACGATGGTTATTGGGGACTATGTGATAGATCCAAACTTCAATCCCTTTCTTAATTATGATATGGATATGGACGACCTGTTAGATGATGATCTTGAGATATTTGGGGCAAACAGATTGAGAACCGGCAGTTTCCAGTTGCATAGGACATCTGGAAGAGATTACGATTCTTATGACGATAGTGACGATGATGATGATGTCGGAATACGTCGTCATTCCCTCTTCTCTAGAGATGTAGGGGGTGAAGGGATTCCTGTTAGTCGCCATCATAGAAGAATGATGTTTGTAGGCAGGTCCCGTCGGAGATGGAGGCGAGAGTAACCTTCATTTGAAATCAGCAGACATGGCCCCCCTTAAAACCCTGGTGAAGCGGTTTTTTGATGCTTAAGTAACTTATTTCAGGGGCCATATATTCCATGACGATGGAATAGGAAAAAGTGCATCCTTTTCTTTGTTACAACTATCAAGATGGTTATGTCTTAGATACAGGTTTATAAATTCATTTCTTGTGATTTGGCCATGTAGGGGTAGATTTAAAACTCTGATACTCAGGTGCCCGCCTTGTTTGGTGGGTCTCATTTGGATGCTTGTTTGTGCATAGTGAACATTGACCTGTAG
Source organism: Corrigiola litoralis (assembly GCA_901111285.1). Lineage (NCBI taxonomy): Eukaryota > Viridiplantae > Streptophyta > Magnoliopsida > Caryophyllales > Caryophyllaceae > Corrigiola > Corrigiola litoralis. Next base: position 15,690 of record CAAKMY010000699.1, read on the forward strand.
GATAAAATTGTTCAGGTATATTCTGTTCTCCTTGACAACACCGACGGAAAATTCTCCATTGGTCCTAATTTCTGTTCTGGTGTTGGTGGAAATCTTTGCAGGTTCATCTTCTGAAGCCCTTCGAATCTGGGGCTCGTTCTTTTCTTTTGTATCTATTTATTAAGCACTTGAATTTCAATGTAACAGTAATTACCCTCAGACTCTTCATCAAGTATCTTGATTTAATGCTAAAATTCCCCAGCAATTTCGTAATTGCTTCAATATAATGCTGAAATTTCCCAGTGATTTCGTAATTGCTTGAATGTAGTGCTACATATTTCGTGGTATTTCAAATATTAATTTATAATTTCTTTTCTCAAAATTGATTCACTACACCGTTGAATTTGCGAAAGAAGATGCTCAGTTGTCGCAGGGTGGTTTTGTTGTTGCCACAGGGTGGTCGTGTAGTTGGAGAAAGAAAGTCTATTACAAGATTTATAAAGATATTGTGGTAACAGATGATTATGATTTGGTACGCATCATACAAACCTAAAATCAAAATCGTCCTACATATTTTCTTGAGATTGAATAGTTGACCCAGCCCCT
>CAAKMY010000754.1:0-17538 GCA_901111285.1 Corrigiola litoralis
TCGATGTATATCATATGCGTCGCGTATTATAGAATTTTTGTTGCACTTTATAGTGTGTTTTGTGTAATTTTTGTACTTTATTCTAGATCTAGCAAAACCGATCCACAACTGAACATCCGATCCAAATAATTTGATCCATAATTCGATGTGATTCAAAAATGACAATCCAAATTGAAATGATCCAATCCGAAGTTAGCTAGGCCCGATATCGATCTGAAATACTATTCAAATTCGAAGTGATCAAATCCAAGTTGAGCCGAGTCAAGATGACCCGATCTAATTTATGTTTATACTAGTTTGTTTCAAACGCTGTTTTAAATATGAATTAACTTGGATGGGGAGTTTGCCTAAGCAGAATAGCATTCGAGTCAAGGCTATGAAGGGTGCTCTGGTTTCTTTAGTGGAAAAAATATGGTATGAAAGAAACAGAAGAATTTTTCAAGAAAAGGAACTGGGTGTGCAGAGTTTGCTGAAGCATATTCAGCTGGTGATAAGTTGCAGAATTTTAGACAGAGTTTCTCTTGCTGGTGATGATTTTTTGCATTCACTAATTAGATGATTTTGTTTAGTTTTGTGCTTTTTTGGTCGGTTTCATTGGTGATGTATTTGGCTACTCTTGGCTTTTGCTTTTTGGTGAAATAAAATCTCTAACTTTTCTCCAAAAAAAAAACGTTGTTTTTTAAATTTTTTCTAACACAGTTTATAGTTAATACTTTTTGATAATTTCATATTTTTATTTTTTATTGATGAGGAATAATTAGGAACATAATTTAACAAATCTATAATTAGTACATCACACAAAAACAAGATCTCCATACACAAATAAAATAGATCACCTCATATGAGTTATGTCAATGTCATCATACGCATAACACTTACGGAGTATCAATAAAAGAGTACCAACTTGACTTATAGTAAATAATGCTCATTCAATTCCAACCATAATCATAAATTAAATATAATTAACTAATACAAAGTACATATTGTTTATCACATTACTTATATATTATTATCTAACAAACACTAATATCCTATTTGAAAATAAGTTATTAAATGGAATAAAAACTATAAAAAGTCCTAAAAAAGGTCTAATGAAAAGAAAATACATTGAACTCAGGCAATGTCGGGGCCAAAACCTAGTTCAAACTCAAATCTTGTGGTTGAATAATGAAAATTTAAACACAACGGTATTTTACTCTTTTTTTTTTAAATCTCAACTTTCCTAAAGTTACGTCACTACTATCATAGATCTTGAACAGGCATTTGTCCAATTTTGTTATTTTGACTATAGCCGACATATGGTATGATGAATTTGAGATACACACAAGTTTTTGTGCATTCATCTTTCACTTTTTTCTATCATAGAATCCTTATAAGGCATTTTTTCGCATACTATTGTTATTTGTGAATTGCAAATATTTGAACCCCATATCTTGTGGTTGAATAATGACAATTATAACATTGTGGTACTCTATTTTTTATTTTCAAAATATCAGTTGTCTAAAAGTCAAGTTGAATACGTCATTATTAATTTTCCATCATATGTATTGAACTAGCATTTGTTTAATTTTTAAAGTTAAAAAAAACAAAACAAATTGATCATAAATAAGAAAGTTTTAGAATAAAATAATGTTTACATAGATAAAAATATTATCACAGATAATACAAAGAAACTCACTTTATGCATAGATATGTTGATAAGAATATACCGTTGCTCTTAGAATAAAGGATCGTTTACAGGGCCGTTTAAGGCTATGTGCAGGATGATCAATGGCACATGGCCTCCCATTTCTAAGGGGTCTGTGAAGGTGTAGTCAGCTTTTCAATGAAGTTAAAATAAATAAATCAAATTATACTTCCTCCATTCCAACCAATTCTTTACATTTGGCTTGTAACACTATTTTAGATTATACTTTAACCGTTAATAAATCAAAAAATATAATTTAAAAAATAAAAAAATTGAAATCATATAAAAGTATTTTTAAATACAAATCTAACCATTATAAATTCATAATTAAAATATTTTTATATTTTGAGATATTCACGGTCAAAGTATGACATTGACAAGTGTGAAAAGTCAAATGTAAAGAATTGGTTGGAATGGAGGGAGTACATCATAAGAAAAGCTTTGGAGTACTAGTAGGAGACCATGCTTGAAGCAAATAGATATACACAAATTATTGGAAAAGACCGTAAAAGTAGACCGACTTTATACTAGCTAAATGTTTTTAAGCTCTGTAAGTCCAAAATAACTGTAAATTTAAATGACTTTAGTAGGCCAACATAACTTAATTTACTTTTATAATAAACGTAGACGATCTCTTCTAATACTAGCGGATAAATATGAAGTATATGTCTAGGAACAACCCCTAACTTCATCTAACCAAAAAAATATACTTCGTACAAAAGATTATGTCATATAAAACTCCCATAGTCCCTAAGGACCAAATCGTACTGAAGATTTTAAATTGGATCCTGCTTAAAGCATATAACATCATAACTTTGATAACAGTAGTACTGTGCTAGACTGCTGGTGATTGTTCCTACACATATAATCATCGTCATCTTCCTCATCATTTAACAAAGCAGAAAAAAGTTTCAACAAGTCGGTCAAAAAATGAGTAAATTTGCAGGCAATTAATAACTCCAGGCGCACCAGACACCAAAGAAGAAAGCGCACAGTAACTAAAGACTAAAAATCAAACATTGTGGAGAAGCAGGACTATTCCAGGATTAGAATCTGACAGTCATCACTAACAAGACAATTGCTGTGCCATGTGGACCAACATCCTCTCTCTTCTTACCTTTAATCTCCACACCACACAAAAAACCACATATTTCTCTCTTTTCTTGTTTCTTCACTAACCCCCTCTTTCTTAAGCTTAAGCTTAAAAGCTTAGCTTACTGGGGAAAGTGAGCTTACTCTAATCTGAGTCTTAATTACATAGGCCCAGTCTTAAAAGGGTTTAGAGATATCTGCAGGGAGATTCCAAACAAGGAAGGTCTTGTCCCATCAACTGTCTTGGTGCGCTCAGGTCTGGCTTCTTATTACAAGCAACAGCTCAAGTCATACCAAAACCAAGAGTTGTACATCTAGTTAGACTAGCAATAACAAAGTGTGTATGTGGGGGCAATTATTAGCAACTTGGACCGTTTTGCAGGCCGTGGGGAGGAAGAACATGCTACTGTCGGTTGTTCTGTGCTACACCACTCTTCCTTAATCTACTAGTACTGCTCCCTTTCTCTTTATCTTGATGGCAATTAGGAAACACAAGTACTATTTCTCCTTCTTCTTTCATATTCATGAATCATGATCTCTTTCTCACAATTAATTACATCTAGCTAAGCTCTCCTTTTCTTTAGGTGTAGTAGATGATAAACATGCTTGATTAGTCCAATATTATTCATTGTTTTCTTCCTTTCTATCAAATCATACCCACTATTATTCAATACTCCATTTAGCTAGCTTTCAAATTAGGGCACCTTGATATATACTCTTTTTTGGCCAAAATGGGTTAGTGGGCTAAGCACCCACAAATATGTCAATATCATTTTTCCTCAACCATCATCAATTACATACCCCCCAAAATAGAATACCTCACCCTCTCTTAATCTCTACCATTATTGCTCCCTTGTCCTTTTATTCATGTTATAATTACTCAAGAAGTTAACAACTTAATCTCCATCCATTCCTCTTCAAAGGTGTCCTAAATCTCAAAGTTGAGATTTAATTTTTCATGGATGTGAGAAGTACAGCTGATAAAGAGATTCAAAGTGATCCAAGCTCTTTCACATACAACCCTTCTTCCTTTTCATTGAAACAAGGAACAAGAACAAAGGATCACAAGAGCAGTATCATTGGTGAAGTTAAAAATAATATATTCACCTCAACCCTAGATCTCCCACATCTACACAAGCACAACCTCAACAGCAACAGTAACTACCACTCTAGAGATCTAGGCCCAGACCCAATCAAGCCCAACCCCGTAATGAGGCCGAGCCCAAGCCCAACTCCAAGCCCGAGAGTAGTGATGATCAGGTACAGGGAATGCCAGAGAAACCACGCAGCTCATTTAGGCAGCCACGTGGTAGATGGGTGTGGAGAGTTTATGCCAGCTGGGGAAGAAGGGACCCCACTAGCTCTACGGTGTGCAGCCTGTGACTGCCACCGGAACTTCCACAGACGAGAGGCCGAAGGCGAAACCGGAACCGGAACCGGAACTGTTACAACACCTCTTCTGCAAGCTCCACCACTGCATCATAATACCAGCACTACCCGTACAAGCTGCTACATTTCATTCAACAAGCCGCAAAAGATTGCTCCTGTGGTGAAGCCTAACCCAATTCAACATTGTAGTACACCTGTTTTTCAGCGTGCTCCAGTAATGATGACTTTCGGAGGCGCTGTTGGCGCGGCAGCTGAGTCGTCAAGCGATGACCTTAATGCTTACCGAGGAATTGATATGGGTGGGCAGATGATAGACCAGTATGGGGGGTCGTCGAAGAAGCGGTTTCGGACAAAGTTTACGCAGGAACAGAAGGATAAGATGATGGAGTTTGCTGAGAAGCTTGAGTGGAAGATGCAAAAGCAGGATGATGTGCAAGTTCAGCAGTTTTGTAATGAGCTTGGTATTAAGCGACAAGTGTTCAAGGTTTGGATGCATAATAACAAGCAAGCTATGAAGAGGAAACAACCTTGAAAGTGCAAGAATTGGATGGTTGTATGTAATGTAGAGGATCAGAAAATGTGAATAAGCAAGGTACTGTATTAGGACAATGATATTAATTTGGAGGTGATATAGATTTTAGACTAGGTGATGGATTTATTTTTTGGTCACATTTTCAAGGGCACGGTTTATGGCAACCAGTTCACTAAAGATATCTTTATGCGATGAGTCCTACATCTGCGTTATTGGCACAATTTATATCAGTATTCGATATGATCGATCAAAGAAGCTCGTTTCTCACTGGTGACAGCATTTGCTAACTAGAGGTATGATAATCTTTTTCTCCCCTACTTTCTTGCCAAGTATATGCAATGTTCTCGTGGAACACATGGATAAACAAGCAACCAATACTTGCGTGGCTGTGTCGAAAATCCAAATGACAATCATTGTGTATTTGTGTTACATGAGACGTAGTTTTCAGTCGTGCTCTCATCTTAACTAGAAGTATTTAGTATTTGCGTATTACCGTTAGTTTTCAATCAGTTAGATTTAGCTAGTCTCAACTAGTTTGGTGATTATAAGGCTATGCGCGTTACAAATCTTAGTTAGAAACGTGTCTTCGAAATTCCTAGCAGGTAATAGTGAGCCTAAGAATATGAATACTGAATATTAGACCTGATTACTATTCATGATGAAGCTTATATACATAGTTCAAAGGTCTGTAAATACTTTAGAATATTTCTAGCTAACCAATACTCTGTATCTCTTAATGTATCATCTAATTGACAAAAAGTCTTGAGAGAGACCGTCTACTTTTATCATAAAAGTAGACCAATTCCATGCTGGTCCAATAAAGACATACTCCGTATAAACCTATAAGTCAATTTGGGCTTCTAGGAGCTTAAAAATTAGATGGTCTACTTATATAATAAAAATAGATGGTCTTTTTAAATAATTTGTGTCTCAACATATCTTCTATGAGAGAGGTGATCACTCATTAGATGATCTTTTGGAGTTAAAAAGGAGTTGTAGTAGCTAGTGAGAGGACTACATCAAACAATTGCCTAGCTAAGCTAATGATTAGAAAAATTCTCCAGTACTAAAGAGTAATTATACATTGTATCTTATGCAATGTTACCAGAGACTTATATGAAAAATATAATTACTTAAAGATGGCTACAAAGTATAATTACTCTTTAGTACTGGAGAGAACACTAGTACATTCTTCTATACAACATCAGCAAGAGACCAAAGTTGAGCCTTTACCCGGCTGAAAAATGGTTAAAGGCAAACAAAATACATGTCACTTGGTTTGCACTTTGCCTGTGGAAATCACCAGTGTCAATACTCAATATGAAAGAGGGGAAGTCAAAATGTCGACACTGACTTGACACTTGCTGTATACAACTCATCACATAAACTTATTAGCTGAACTGACCAATTATTCACAAGGAGAATTGATATCCCAGCATGCTTAGTGAATGGTAGCCAAAACGCAGAAAATACACACAATTTGTGGTCAAGGATTTTATGAGATAATTTAATAATTATTATCAAAGATGTATCTTTGTCTCGTAATAGTCCACAAGATTATATCATGTGTGTAAATCTAGCCAGATTTCCCATATACGGAGTGTATATCTTACCCTATCCTCCCCATTAGCATTTTGCTCCATTTGTTTTTCACGTTCATCATTAACGACATATAACTCATTAAATAAAATTGAAAAAAATAGTGCAAATAGTAAAAAATTAAATTTTCATAAATTTTTCAATTATATTTTTGAGTTAATAGTCAAAATAGGACTATAACTAAATATTATCAAAAGACAACCCAAGCAAATTTGAGAGGGCGTAGACCGTAGACATCCGTTTTGTCCATATCTCCGTACGTTGCAGTGGTGACACCAAAAAATCTAACACAAGATTATTGCTCAGATTGGCTAACTCATTAAGACTTTTTTTTTTGAATTAAACTCATTAAGACTTAAACAAACACGGGTTTTGCTACCTGGGATTACAATAATAGGAGAAAGAGACTTCACAATTGATTGCAAGCATTGCGCTTAATTACCGCTTTGGTACCCAAAGCACTTAGATCAACGAGTAAGGAGTTGTTCTAGCTTACAAAAGTGTTATGATCGAGATCATGGAAATGCAATTGTATTAATTTTCAGGAAGAGGTTTGTCGCCTTAGTGATCCAACATGATTCAAATCCAAACTAAACCGGATGTAAAAACCAAAAAAACAGCTTAATTGAAGTTTAATCATGTAATTAAGAAGAGGTACTCGCATAATTGTAGCAAGATATGTATATCTATACAAATATACCCTTGGAGTCACTCATGATAATCCTAAAGCTCTACAAGCGATTTTATAGGAAAATGTAGTAGGGGTGGCATGGCCACGCTTCTTGGTTGTTTTCTGTTGGTTTCGGGGCTTGCCCCTATTGTGTACTACAGTACCCAATAAAAATAATATACCCATGGTTGTTTTGTGCTCTATATGAGTATTATAAGAATGTTTATTTCAAGCAAACTTAAAAATTGTAGCAATGTCAATTTCCCTCGGGAATCAGGAGGAAAATTCCAATGCTCATATGATACATTAGTTTATACATATATACGGTAAATACTGGTACATGCATGCTTGCAAGGTAAGAAGCATAGTCAGCTATAGCTGCGGAGATAACTACGGTAGTAGACATTCTAAAGGTAAAAGGTACCATATCGTCTCTACGATGGAGGACACTTAAAGGTACCTTGTCGTATGCTAGATTATCTAGTATTAGGCAAATACGGCTTACTGCCCATCAGAGCTGAACATATCTGCTATTTTACCTTTGGCTTTCTCGTACTTATCTTCAGCTTTCTGTTCCAGGTTTTCTGTAGTTTCTTTTGCTGATTCATAAGCATTACCCGTGCCTTCTTTCGCTGATTCATAAGCGTTATTGATCTTTTCTTTCGCCGCTCCATATGCTCCGTCACCACCGTTCTTCAGTCCCTTCTTTGCATCGCTCATAGATTTCGAAACTGACGCCCCTGCATCTTTAAGCTTATTCTGTGCTCCTGGTAAATAAAAATTTGAGGTAAACAAATGTGTATGGTAACCAATTAATATGAAAACCTTTTAGAGAACATAGTTAATCACAATACCATGCGCGGCCTTTGCAATTTCATTCTTCACGCCTTCATCATCGTCTTCTAAGTCACTCCGGCTTATTTTTCTATCACAAAGTTTTGAGATCAAAGGCTTAGCAATCATAAGGTTTTACTCGCTATGTCACACATTTTTCATATAAATATAGAATCTATTAATTAATCTAATACCAAACAATAAGCCATTAAGGTTTTCCTAATATATGCATGAACATACAGTATCATTATCCCAATGCTTATAAAGAGGCGGATAATCCTTGCATTTTAATAAATGAAATAACATATAAAGACGATGCAATAACATAAAGAGGCTATTTCCCAATGACCCTTAAATCGAAATGCGGCAACCATTTGCTACTTGGCTACTTGACGATTAAGGCAACCGAAGTCGAGCATACATATGAAGATCTTCATACGAAAAAGGTGCGTTATTTAATTTCATCCAATATTAACGAAAACCATGCATGCACAATGTACATTTAGTGGAAGGAAGAGAGTACCCAGTGATCTTCTCCTTGACCCAACCACTCCAGGAATCAGCAGTATCTTTGATGGTTTTAGTGGTATCATCATCGGCCCTATTCTCTGCCACCAATATGGCTGCCACCACAACCACCACCATCCACATCAACGGTGCAACTCTTTTACTTGCCATCTTTCTTTCTTGTATGAAAACGCAAAATATTAACTTCTGAATAATACTCTTCAATGTAAAAAATTTCAATGGAAGGTAAACGGGAGGGGTTTGCGGTGTTTATAAAGAATAAGATACGGTGAGAATCTAAGGATTTGCGGATTTTACTGCGAAATAAACGGTTTGAAAATAGTTTGTCTGAGTGGCTCCATGCTTGTTTGCCACGTGGCTGTTTCATGCAGATATTTGCGTGTTTCTGATCGCCACGTTTTTTCCTAGGATATTGCAAGTTTTACCCATTTTTACCCAGGGAGCCAAATTTATTGTTTCTCCACATTTCTCTCTTCTTTGGATAATATAATCTTCTACTCCGTATTTATTTGTCTTGTCGAGCTGTCGTCGGTTTTTTTTTTTTTTTGGTCTCTGTTTATTTTATTTTTCTGAAATATTCTATGTTTATTTTTTTGTTATTATAAGTGAGAGATAATTTTTTTTTTCTTTGAACAATGGACACAAAGGAATGTATACAAGAATTTTAATTAATTGCGCTTCACCTATTACATCATGTTCTATTACATTGAAACTTGTATAACCATAACTAAGGGCTCGTTCGGTATCACTGCAGTTTGCAGTTTTTGGTTTTTAGTTTCCAGTGATTGTATATATAAATTTAAATAGTAGTTGTTTGTATAAATGTTATATCAAAAATGAAAACTGACAACTAAAAATTGCAAACCACTCTTTCTGGTTTTCAGAAACAGGATCTTGGTTTTCAAAAAAACTGAAAACTGAAAACCAACACTGATACCAAACGAGCCCTAAAAAATCCAAAATGATTAAAACTTACGTAAAGGAATTCAATTTTATTGAAAACGATTGAAATTTTGTAGAACTCATATGAGGAGAACATAACTATTATGATTTTATCAAATATGTTATAGATCCTAACAAAATTCAGAAAGTGACATATATAGCTCTAATATGGGTTTATTTCGAATTTTAATATAGGCTTTTGATATTTCAATATGTATTGATAGACTGTCTTTCCTCTAATCCATTCCAAAAGAATAGTCCTTATACTCGTTCTCCCAATTTAACCGTAATTCGTGGATCATCGAAAATTGTTCATGGAAAGTTTGAAACTATGAAATCGTGCTTTTATTTAATTCTGTTAAATGTGTGATTTACAGTAATTATTCATATCGTATCTTATATATTGTAAGATTTATTTTCATTGTAAATGTCGAATTAGTATTTTATAAATGAAAATTGTTATTCCCCATCAAAAATTGTTATAATGGTTAAGTAGATTCGAAAAACTACACAATTAACACCCGGCGTAAGAGTTATACTTAGTATAAGAATACAAAATGAGGCGCAAAAGAAGTCAGTTTTTGCGTGAACTCTGCCCAAAGCTGGAACGGGACATACTCGAACCTGACTTTTCCGACCTGAAGTCCGAAATCCATGCCCGATGATAGCCTCTAATTTCATAACAATAACCTACAATTAATGAATTCGAGGTTTTGCATATAAATTCATTTAGATAAGAGAATTATAAGGGACCAGAGGATTAAGCATTCATTTTTCACGTGGATGAGTGGAGTGAAGAATTAAATTACAAGAATTTCTAATTTTCTGCAGAAATTATACTGGAAATGTATATTAATTTCCCAACTCCACTATTTTCTGTCTAAAAATGGACTGTAATTTTTGGGTATTTTTTATTGAACTTTTGAGAACTTTTAAGATTTTTTTTCCCAAGTTCACAAAGCATAATTAGGACAACATTCAAAACTTGAGCAGCAGCTCTGGTGGCTGCAAAGAACTCAGTTTGGTGCAGCTGGGTGAGGGCTTACTAGCTGAGAGATTCTGATATATAGATATGTACAGCTGCTCAATCTTCATCCTGGATTTGGAGGAAATTCATGAATTTAAGAGATAGCCTTATTGGGGGTGCGGTTTCTAGAGACCAAACACAAAAGCTTATTCAGGACTGGACTGCAGGTGGCAGGTTCAGTTTTGGTAAAGCCTATGATTTTATGAGAGGTGGGGTGACGCCAACTAAATTTTGGGTTAGTGCTCTTAACTTCTTAATGATCGGGTTAAGCCTGCCTAGACACATGGTTACATCATGGCTTGCAAATTTGAACAGATTGCCTACTGGCTACTTGTGACAATCTTAGGAAGAAAGGTACTCCGTATGCTTGTGGACAGATGTTGTAAGTTGTGCCTGAGTGCAAAGGAAAGTGCGTCTCATTTGGTTTTTCAGTGTGACTTTTCTGATGATATTTGGCAGAATCGTTTGCCGTTGCGAAGTATTAACAGAAGGGCCAAGAGTCTTAGAAGTTAGAAGAACAATCAGTTGTCATAAGAGATATATGAGAGGAAAGAATGTGAAAAGCAGGATTATCAGGGGTTGCTCTGTACTGCTATCTATGAAGTTTGGCATGAAAGGAACATGAGATTGTTTCAGAATAGAAAGACAACTGTTCCGCCAATTGATCATCAAATTGTGTATGGTGTTGCTGTAAGTGTGTAAGGGCTTACTCTCACGTCCCTGAGGCTTTTTCCACTTACGTCTGAAGGAAAAAGCAGTTACTGGAAGACAAGATTCGATGGACCTCTTTCCTCCGGGGTTCTTATTGGCAAGCTTCGGGTATGATAGTTCTAAGGATTGGAATTTAAGGAATGGGGTGATCATCCAAGTTGATGGTTCTTGCAAGGATATTCATCTTAGATCCAGTTTGGCCTGTGTAGCGGGGAGTAAGTTCCGAGAATCGAAGATCGGCGGAGGTGTCAATGTATTTTTTGCTCACAATAAAATATATCCAAGTGTAAATAATAAGTCAGCCAATATGTAGACCCGAACTGGTGAGGATCCTCCTTAGCTATTACACCCAAAAATAAGATATATCCAAGTGTAAATATCTTTCACTAGAGCATAAAGCTTACCAGTTTACCACATTCGACTTGTTATAGGCTTTACTATAGATGATCGATAAGTGAACGTAAATATGAAGCTCACACTGCAGTGGTACATAAAAAAGACGTACACAAGCTTTACCTTGCAATTAATGAAGTACAAAAGAAGCATCATTGACATTGACAGATGACGATTGAATAATGCTTGTGAATCCAATGATCAAGTTGAACATTAATTAAAAGAAGCAGATTCTATATAACGGATAATATGCAATCCTCACTTAACAGAAGAGGAGGCCTGGCATGAAAGAGAAGAGCTTGTCAGCAAGCCATGGATGACTTGCTTGGTGCCTAATTTGCTAGAATATGGAGGTTTGCTTTTGCAATACAACTTAAGACCAGGCAAGTCATCCTTGGCTACCAAACAAGACTCTTTTCTTCATGTAAGACCCCCTTTCCTCATTCCTCGTAAACAGATTACTGCTTCCCCTTCCTTACTCGCATTCTCTCTATTTCTTTCATATCATGTATAAAAATGGTTCTCGATGGAAATTTTTAGTGTAGCCAAGACCACTTATATAGAGTTGCAATTTAGCTGTGTCGAATAAAAAAACTGAAGTTGAGGGATTATATTCTGATTTTTTTTTTCTCTTGTAACATAGCTATAGCCCACCAGTTATGATAGATCACAAAATGCATTATGTCATCCACAAAAAAAAAGATTTTGCAGGACACAAAATTTTGTTCTTTTTTCCCCTTTTCAGCTCAATTATAACGTCTTGATTATACTGTAAACACAGCATTTTGGGTTTTTGACTATAGAAATACAATAAAAAGAATATATTCCCCAATTATGTTGTAGGGAAATCGGATAGTGTTTTGACTTCTTTCTATTTGTGTGCAAGCTGAATCAAGCAAAGCTGTGATACGCATAATTGGAAAATAAAGAGAGAATCGGAGAATTAAGGCGGCCAATAGACCACTTGCTTGTGTCAAAAGAGCTTCAAATGTTTGACTTCAACAAAGCATCAATATATTCATCAACTAATAGTGATCCAGCATGATGCAACTCAGCAAACTTAGCTTCACTCAGACGATGAACCTGTTCTTTTTTTTTAACGTACTACGTACTAATTAAGGAGTGGAACATGTCATACTGTCAATCATTCAAGAACCCTTTTTGCGAGAAGTCAATCCCTGCAGGATTTGGAGGTTAGGATCGATTTATCAATCAGCAAAGTGAGCAAGTGTCTATAGACAGTGGCTAATGTCGAGGCTACAATTTCTAATGTAATATAGTGCCATAGTGGCATATGGAATACTGGGAAAATATTATTTGTTCATACTGTTGCGTGGTATTTTGAACAAATAATAAAGCAAAACTGTAAATTTTCCTTCTAGCAAGAAGATGACACGTCGATTTAGTATTATTAATAAAAATCCTAACACTGTGATTAGTATAGTGACGAGTAGGTATTAAATTCACGGAAAAGACTAACAATCTACTAATCAACCTATTCGTTATCACTTTAAAATATCAAAGATTTGTACGAGGGATGTATAGGATAGGAATGGTTGTATGATATGAGTGATATATGTACGAATAAAATATGTGAAGAACTTAATAAACTAAACCTAACACAATAGATGGATCCACTATGTAACCAAACATATGCATCAATACATTAAATATATATAGGATAGGAATGGTTGTATGATAACAAGACGATGACACTCTCATATTCGCAGCTTTATAATTGGTCTTATAAAGCTCTCACGTGTATTATTATTATTTGCCTAATGATAGAGATCAATCTATAATTCTCAACTCTCGTATGCCGAATAATAGATATTGAATAGCTAGAATCAGCTCTTTATGGGCTAGTTAAGCCAACAACTAATCCATTTAATAGAAAACAAACTCATCTGTCAAGAATACAAAGGTAGTCCTATTACAAGTCAATATGATGATGTCATTTGTATTCATGAGACCCTTATCGGTGTTAAGAATTACAAAAATCTCATTGGCACTAGGATAATGTCATTTTATATATTTACCTAATCATATTACAATTTATTGCCAAAGCATATCTCAAGAGATTGAAAAGTTTCTTTTAGGCTGAGAAACGTATAAGACAAGGTTGAATTTGGATTATAGGGATAAGCTGGACTCATGGTGTGGAATATTTCCATAACGAATTCAATAGGTTAATAACGATCGTAAACACATCGCTGTTACAAATTAAAGTGAGGTCTACAAGCTTCCAATTTGATTATCGAGTGTGATACTACTCCCTCTGTTCTAGTCAATTCTCCCCATTTACTTTTTGACACTATTTGAAATTATACTTTAACCATTAATAACTCAAAATACAAGTCATAAAATTATAAAAATAAAATCATATGAAATTACTCTTCAATACAAACCTAACCATTATAATTTTATATTTTTTTACGAATTTTATAACACGCATGGTTGTCTTATTGATAGTCAAAATACGCCTCGACAAGTGTGAAAAAGCAAGTGGGGAAAATTGACTGTAACAGAGGGAGTATTTAACGAAAAAAATGGAACTTGGAGGATATTTTTCGATTTCACAAACCTGAATCGTGTGCCTAGCTAGAGGGACAAATAACCACTTATGAATATTAATTGACTTGTAAATACCACGGCCTACTATAAATTACTATATATGTTTCTGTGATGCTTTTGCTCGATTACACCTAGTCACCCTTGGATTTGAAAGAACGCCCTTGTACTGCCTTCCAAATATTGGACAATGTTTATATGTATAAGGTGATGTGGCTTAATCTTATTCGATAAACTTGATGACTCTTGATCAGAATGGAATAATAAACCTGATGGATGGTTAGAGATGATTGACACCTCAATATGCACTATATATGATATATAATGGCTTATGGGCGCCTTTGTGGTATATGACATGTTTCGACATGTGAGTCCTAGGGTTAAGCATGAAAATGATGCATGGGATTCAATTGATACAATTACTTCAAATTGTAGGATATACAAAGATGTTTTCCAAGATAGATAGGAAATACCCATAACACAATATAGAACGCAAATATGGCACATGCATCATGATGTCAAGTAGAGGAACAATACAAAATCTATAATCTCGAAGTGGAAACGGATGCTCTTGTCACTAAGAATCTATTTCAAGACCATGACTATATGGACAATCACCCTCTTAATAATGTGGTTGAAGATATATATGTGCTTCTATTGCGTGTTCAGACAAAATTGTTATTTACGACTCATTCTACAAGAGAAGCCAATGTGGTTGTGTATCACTTGGTTCAGTTTTTCCTTATACTTTTACCCCTCACTTTTATGCCATTATGACGTATCTTAATTTCTTGATTCATTTTCCGTAGGAATTTATGTTTGGTTGAAATTTTTGTTTCTATATCATTTGAAGAAACATCACACTACAATAGGTGGAAATTGAGTTAAAACGCCACTAATTGGAGGAATGAGCTATTTTGAGCATACGCGGAGTTCTTGGTACCAGATTGACGAGAGCCTAGTGTCACTGGGTAGTAATTTCCGAAAATTTTTACAACAAAATGTCATTTGCTCGATTTGGAGCTTGTCACAAAACATTATGCAAGTCAGAAGTTGGTGAAACTGCCCATGACCCGACCGGGTGCACGGAAACCCGACAATGTCAATAACTCACACTTCAAGTTGTAAATCGTTAATAAATTTTCTTTAATCCATCGTTGAGGTATTTTCAGAATTCTCTTGTTATTCCTTGTTTGTCTTCGTTTATGTTATGCAACTCAATTGTTTAGTCTTAAACATGTTTTCAGTAACATTTTATATGACTAATCTATTAGTTTTACGCAACATGAGTGAGTAACTTAGGGCAAGGTGGAGATATGTGATCATAATTATGCATTAGATTGATTAGGGTTTAAAAAACGGTTTGTTTATTTCATCCTAATTGATAGGCTTTTTACATAACCTATTGCGTAAACATAAGAATACGTACTCACAAATATACATCTATGTACCTTTATAGATTTTTTATATACCTTTGATGGGTTTTTATGTACCACAGTGAAAATGTTATACGTTTTTAATTTATAGGATATACACAAATAAATGTCAAAGGTACATAAAAAAGGTAAATTATTCAAGGTACTATCTGACAGTTTTCTGATGGTACCCTCCACGTTTCAGCGTTATCTATGGTACACTTGAGGTTTATTTTTCTCAACTTTTTTTGACGAAACACAGCTGACGTTATTGTTAGTTGGAGAGAACTGAAAGGAACTGAAACTGGAGAGAACTGAAAGGAACTGAAACTCACTGGAACTCATGTGAAGAGAACATGGCCTAATAGTAATCATCACTTAACATATTGGCTATATTATTTGATTTCGTATTAGTTAATGCATAATGCAAATCCGAGTCAACCCAGAAATGACACAAAGGTTGTCAACACATTTTCTTTTTAAAGTAACTTGGGTATGTTCTATACTTCTATGTATTACGTAGTTTATGCTATGATTCCAGAGTACTACGTGTATGCTTATGAGTTAAGGCTATTTGTAGATGTTGGTGGATAATGTAGAATATCAATATTTGACACGAGAAATCTCTTTTGGTTATGTGATCCTAATAGGCTATGTAAATCACTTCAACCAACCAAAGGAGTAAAAGAGATGAGATAAAATCACATTCCAAATGATCCATACAAGCCACATTAACAAAATGATCATAATGACTAATGCATACAAAATTTAAAGGATATATTTAAATTATTATTAATTCATAAAAAGTTACTAAGTCATTATGACACAGGGTACATTTGATTATTCAACTTCAATAACTTAACTATGCTCCCGTACGTACCATCAAGCTAATTGAACACCAAACTCCAATACAGTTATGTATATGTAGTTACGATGCGAACAAAGTAAAATATACTATACCTTCAGATAATCCTAGAATATTGCAAGGAAAACAGAAAAGAAGGTCTAGCATGAAAGGAAAAGGAGTCCGTCAACATAGCCTTGGATGACTGCCTAGTGCCAAATTAACGAGTGCATTACACCCACTAAGGAGAATTAGGCAAGTCATCCTTGGCTAGCAAACGAGGCTCTTCGCTTCATGTAAGACCTCTCTTCTTTTCACTACGTTTATTATAACCTGGTCGACCAATTTTCTTAGCTCCTTTATAGTTTATACAATGATGAAATCTTCTGGTTTAGGAAATCATCTACATATAGCCCACAAAACAGAATCTATTAGTGCTTCGAGAGGATTACTATATACGTACATGCATCACTTTGTTAGGTCCTTATCGTTTTCAGAATGTGTTTCTTTGATGAGTTTATTGACTACTACAAGCAGATGTTATCATACATCGATCAATTTTGACTATCATGTCCCCAAATTGGTATATATTCATATTCTCCCTATGTAATTTGACTCGTGTCTAGACATGGACGGTGAAACAGGGGATTTTCGACGAAAGAGCCTTTAAGTGAAAGTTTTAATTTTCTCTGCTGGCAATGGTCTACTCGTGGACATTCATCCAGCTCATGTTGATATTGTGCAATTTTGTGATATGGCCTTCGACAGGTTTTCGCCTTTTGGTAGTATTTTGACTTTTGGATAGCATCAATGCATCACCTTTCCTCGTTTTCTCCTTTTTTTGAATCCAATCAGTTAACTTGGTACAAAAAAATACCGTAATTACCTTATAACAATATGGAGGAATTGCTATATCAATCACTAATTTATGTGGTCAAAATCATTTTTGTCATCAACCGAAATGTTTGATTTTGATGCACGACCTTAATACATAATTATGAAATACATGCGTTTTGACTAAAAAGTGAAAATATTCTTAACAATGTTTTCTTTTCTGAAAAAAGACAAACCCCTAATAGTATTTATAATCAAAGTGAGATCTATTGTACTGTATCCGTTTCAAAAAGACATAGACCAATCAATTGATTGAAAAATCTAATTAAAACGAGCTATTCTCAAGCAAGAATCTAACGCCACCAAGTGTACATCTCAATACTCATGATGAAAATTAGAATACACAACCGATTAAACACCAAGCAAGGCTTGGTCTAGTGGTAGTGACCTTGAGGTCCCAAGTTCAAGCC
>CAAKMY010000777.1:246-12060 GCA_901111285.1 Corrigiola litoralis
ATCATGAATTTGTAGTGGAAAGATAAGCTAAAAAGATATAAGAAACTTTGTTTTTAAATAACTGTATTTGTACCTTAGAAATTTTTGTTTAGGCATTTGTGAAAGGAGCATGCAAATCGCATATAAGAATCAAACCCCCCACCTCTAAATTAGTAATTAAAATTAACCCTGATTACGGAAACCATGTATATTTTTTTTTTCAAAAAGCGACCTCATAAACATTTGCTTTTTATTTTGGAGGTGCGAAATCCGGCCATTTAACCTTTTTTATTTTTTTGTTAATAGGTACCGAAAAAGACTTAACAGTCAGTTACATCCAATTCATGGAATATGTACTCATGTATATGGAGTACCATATACACATGGGGTTAAAAAGAAATAAAAGAGCAAATTACTATATTATCCCCCTCTCTTTAACCCTATATGTATATGATACTCCATATGCATATGTATATGGTCCTATTTACCAGTTACATCAACAACCATATATAGAGGTTTGTTCGAGTAGAAAGTTATTACATACATTAATATTACAATCCGACTTAAGAAAATCCCATACACACGACGAAGGGAAGACGACTACTTTAAAATAGCCATATATTACTTGTGACTTCATGATGAAATTAGCCATATATAGTGGATCTGCCCTCGTACAGAAGTTCGAGCTGAGTGAGGAGTTCCGTGCAGTCAAGAACCAAGTTAGTAACTAGGCTAAAGGAGTCTTTCATATGTTGAATGGTCCTTTCTGCTTCCTGCAAATCAGTGGACAAAATAACGTCTTTCCACCCTTTCTCACAAGCCTGCCTTTAAGGCAAGCCTAATCGCTAAACGAAGATGCCCTTGTCGTCATCCAACCACCATCCACCCATAGCCCTACACAATATCTTAGAACAAATGCAAGGCATGTCGACAAAGTGTTAGCATCGCATTACAGTTTATAACCATCTTTTTAAGTTAGGTCTTGTTCTCTTCACATTAAAATCGAGTTTCAGTTCCTTCTAGTTCTATCCAATTCCTTTCGGTTTTCTCCAATTCCTTCAATTTCAGTTCTTTCCAGTTCATTCCAATTCTCTCTAGTCTCTTTCAATGTCTTTCAGTTCTCTTCGATTCCTTCCAGTTAATTTTTCTATTTTTTTAACTCATTTTATTTGCTTTCAGTTCCTTCCAGTCCTCTCC
Source organism: Corrigiola litoralis (assembly GCA_901111285.1). NCBI lineage: Eukaryota > Viridiplantae > Streptophyta > Magnoliopsida > Caryophyllales > Caryophyllaceae > Corrigiola > Corrigiola litoralis. The sequence goes on from CAAKMY010000777.1 coordinate 1,423, forward strand.
AATTGCTTCCATTTCTCTCCAGTTCCTTCCAGTTCTCTCCAACTTCTTCCAATTTTTTCTAGTTACTTCCGGGTCAGTACAGTGCAGTTTTGCGAATTACGTTTCAGCTAAAGAAAATAGGGCCTTAGTCATTTATCCATGCTTTCTATAAACATTTATATAAATCAAAACAATCGTACTTATGAACTTTATATGATCTAAAGAAAGTTACATGAAGGAGAAAACATTTTGGAAAAAATTATATTTTAATTTAACATTCTATAGAAAATGACTAGCTAGATTACTATTGATCAGAACAATTCCAAAGGATCAATTATACTTGCCACCCTTGACTTCATTATTAAATGTCAACTGTCATTTTATAGCCAGTCGATATATGTTAGCGCTGAGGATGGGAGTGTGCCAGTGCTTGTTGCTGAAACACTCGCTTTGAGGTGTACTATCAACCCTGCTGCATATTTGCCTTCCAATCCCAGGTACTTTATTTTTGTCTTGCAACCCCCATTTATAAGATTCTTAGCTATTCTTTGTACTAACCAACCAAATTGTTGTTGCAGTAATAAAATCTATCCGGTCGCCCTTGCTGCTCATCCAAGTGAATCGAATCAGTTTGCACTTGGACTCTCTGACGGTTGGGTACATGTTCTTGAACCACTTGAATCAGAGGCAAAGTGGGGTGCTCCGCATCCATCTGAAACTGGTGCAGGGCCAACTGTCAGCTCCGCGACTGTTAGATTTGAATAAGTTTTTGTTTTGTATAGAGATTTGAAAGAATCAATTACATGAACACAAATGATCTTTTTACATAAACAAGCTCTTATGTAAACATGTGCATAAACCTTATTAAACGTACTGGCTGCTTGGAAATATAAGTAAACGAGTAATGATGTTCAAATACCTGCTTATTTATTAATCGAGTTGAAAAAACTTTTCAAAATTGATTTATTGATTAAACGATTAATAATATATTTTAACCGAGTTTGATGAAGACTATGAATTCATTTACTCCCCCACTCCCTTGCATGTGACAATTGATAAAATGGTCTCAGAAAATGCAAACGTTTAGAAGAAGAGATAGGGATTGTGCATCTTCTGGCAGACATATCCCTGGGAGAGCAGCCACGTACTAGCATGAAAATGCCCATGCACACCTCCAGCTCTGACACGTACACCACCCCAAACCTCACTCAGCTCATCCACCTCAAAAACATAGCAAAATAGTGAAATTAAACGACCCGTATCCTATAAATCACCCCCAAAGCTAAAGGAGCAAAAGAACTCGCAGCAGAAGACTAGACGTAGGAGAAAGAGTACTTAATTAAAGACAGTTTAAAGTTAGAATAACCAGAAAAAATGCAATCAATGCAGGGGCAAAGAAAGAGCCATATGATGAGGCTAAAAGACGGGACAGTGAAGGAAATAGTGGCTGAAAAGAGGAGGCTAGTGGAGGTGCCGTACACCGCAACCCTGGCTCACACCATGAACACTCTGGTGACTCACCGCGTCGTAGCGGTTCCTGTGGCTGCACCTCCTGGCCACTGGATTGGAGCTGGTGGGTCCATGATAATGGAGTCTGATAAGTACACTGGGGCAGTGAGGAAGCACTACATAGGGATGGTTACTATGTTAGACATCTTGGCTCATATTGCTGGGGATGATGCTGTCAATGGTGGAGATGGGACTAATGATCTTGATCGGAAGCTGTCGGTGCCGGTTTCGAGTATCATTGGTCATTGCCTTGAAGGGCTAAGCTTGTGGACTCTCAATCCTAACACCAAGTAAGAAACTCCAATTAATCATATATATTATGGCTTATCTGTATATGAGGACATGTTGTAGTAATGCGAAAATGTGATTAAGGCTTATGGTGCAGAGTAGGTGCTGTATGGTTCTTCCAAAATTGAATCAGTAATCTTAATTATTGAATTCGCTGGTTATTCTTTGCATCTTTCGAGTTCCATTTATGTTTCTTGAAAAATAAGAACTTTGGTACTATGTATCACATGATTAACATTCCAGATCTATGGATACTAATCAAAATCGTTCTACTTTTAACATCTTTTGGTAGAATATCAATGGTATTGGTTTGACGAGTGTTTATAGTATTTTCTCCGTACGTGAGCAAACCTATGTAAATACATGCTGAATGAGCTGAAGTGAGACCAGTTTTGTCATGAATATGCAGCGTCCTCGATTGCATGGAGGTATTCAGCAAGGGAATCCACCGAGCAATGGTGCCACTAGACAGCCACATGGAGAACATCTCAGGAGTAGAGCTTGTGGAGTCGGCATCATGCTACCGTATGCTGACCCAGATGGATGTCATAAAATTCCTGAAGGGCCACGGCCACCAAGAGCTGCATGATGTTTTGTCACGTACGGTCAGAAGTGTAGGGGCTATTACAGACACTATATTTGCAGTGACTAACCGAACTAGAGCTATTGATGCGATCAAGTGCTTGAGGAATGCTTCTCTGCAAGCAGTTCCCGTTGTTGAAGCCTCTGATGTTCCTCAAGGAGCTCATAGTCAGCTGATAGATGTGAGTGCATCTCATTCTTGCTTGGTCTCCTCCGTTTCTTATTAAGTGTATATGAAGGCCTTAGTGGTTACTGATTTGAAAACCAGGCCAATGTGGTGAGTCAGAGATTTACTGCTAACATGTGTGCGTAAATAAGAATGAGCTATTTTTTATTATGCATTTGGCCATTTGGGAATTCAGTATTAGTATTCTTAGTGGGTTCATATTCATATCATATACTAAGAATAAATGTTTCTAATTGTAGGGATATGGTAGGAAGCTCGTTGGTACTTTTTCCGCGACTGATATACGAGGATGCCCAGTTGCTTTGATGCAAGACTGGCTATCATTGAACGTGATGGAGTTCACTTCAAAAGTATATGAGAACCCACCGTATGGAGCTCCTGACTTGGTGAACTCTCCAAGGTTGTTAGTGACTTGTTATGCTGGTTCGCCTTTGTCAGAAGTGATTGACAAGGTCGTCACTAAACATGTGCACAGGGTGTGGGTCGTAGACGAAGATGGTATGCTCCGTGGGCTCGTCTCTCTGACCGATATAATACGAGCTGTACGGACGGCTCTTCTATTAGAATCCTAGCAAGAAGGTAGCTCCATGGGGTTGCTAACTATAGCATATATATTATGGGACTTTAGTTTTCAATCTTGAGCAAGTTTGTGTAATTTAGGTCACATGGTAATTTCTTCCGAGTTTTGGAGTAATTTGTGAGGATACTCTGAATATTTATGTTTGTATAGTTCGTGTTTCAAGGTTCATCAAGTTTGGTTTTCATGAGTCATGTATGGAACATCCTTAAGAGACCCAGCTCCCTGATCCCGTTCCTTAAGAGCGCGAAAGGATACAGAAGCCACAAGTAGGCCAAGGTTTTGCTGCGAAGGCTAACATATAAACATTCTTATAAATCAATAAAGGAAGTGGTACATTCGTTCAAGGATTGGATATATAACTGGTTTCCCTGGATGTTAGGTTATCCGTTATCATTTACTTTTGGAACATACAGATTCCATTGATGAAGTCCTTGTGTATTGGTTTAAATCTAACGGCGAGGTTTTGGCTTAGTTGCTCACTCATATGAAATAAATTGCATTTCCTCGCTATAATTTAGAATGCAAGTGGTTTAGGTATTATAAAACAGGGAAAGCTGGGGATAAAAAAACGAAATAACTTTGAAAAACCTTCAAAGAATTAGCACATCCAGATTGTCCATGTGACATGTAACCGAAGAGAGCAGTTCGATTAGAGCTGCAGTGTAGAATATTTTGCCAAGGGAGTTCAATTGAGAACCGAAGTTAGGTCACATCTAATGTATCATGTATGCGACCGTATTGTTTGTTGATATCAGAAGCCTCAGTATAGAACGTTATGAGGCAAGCATAGGAAAACTTTGTGGATGGAGAGAGCTTTGTGGATACAGGATACATGCGGTACATTTGTGTTGCGTAGCACAAAGAACACAGCATGTACACGACAACCAGTGACGGAACTAAGGGGGTTCTCGCAGGTCTCTTAGTCCCTGTTAACTATTCATTTTTCTACAATTTCGTGAGATAAAAACAATTAAAAAACATAATAATACGTTTAAGATTTTGGTATTTGGTTCCCAGCCACAACATTGTAATACCTCAATATTGGGTGATTTCCACGAGCAGACTTCGGACAAAGTTCATGCCGTGGGTCAACAATCCTAAGACCCTAAAGCCTTGCACAGCGAAATAGAGCAGAAGAACTAAAAAAATCCTAGAAAGAGGGAAAGTTCCGCATTTCTCTGGTATTGGCATATCGCTGGTCTGAAAATCCTATATCTAAGTATCTAAGTACATGGTGTTCTCTAAACATTAAAGAACTACAAGTTGTCATCAAATCCCAGGGCATCGGCTGATTGGAATGTCTTCTTAGTGTCTCTTGGTTTTTGACTCACTTCTAGAAGTGATCAATCCTGAAAGCTTATTAACTTCATACAATAATCCAGCGGAGAACAAGAAACTGCAAAAAAAATTCAACTTCAGTTGTTTAGCGTTCTTTGTTTATAACATATACAAAGCATCAATGGGATATCCAAAAAATAAAATGGGAAATGGAAATTGGACTGTCAAGCATAGCAGCTAAATCTCCTTCTAATAATCAAGAATGAAAACACAATGTTCCGTCAGTGATGAGGTGCGGGTCTGGGCAAGTGGGCATTGGACATTGAACTGTTCGTTTCATTTAAGATTGACAAATGCTATTACAAGACGGACAAGTACTGTGTACCTACCTTTTGTGATAACTTAGGGGGAACAGGGAGACTGCTATAGACCAAGAGGAGAATCGACCAGCCACTATGATGGCCACATACTGCCAAAATTCGAGGTGTCACTTCGCGTTCTAAATTTGGTCTATGATTTATACATGTATATATCTAGAGAAAGTCCACATGAAAGTCCCTCAAAATGAGAAGTGAGAACGACAGTAAGCCATTAAGCAATCTTCCTTCTTATTAGTAAAAGCTCTCAGAGATAAATATGCCCACAAAACCACAGATAAAGATCGAGCATTACAAGTAAAGTCCTGCATGATAAGACAGAAACTGATTACTTTTTCTCCTCCTTGACCACTAATGCATCTGCTTAATTCCCTCCATCACTGCCCAGCTATCAGTGAATTTGTCAGCACCTGATAAACTAACAATGGACAGTGGTAGGCAGGTAGCTCTTCTTGACATATCATTTTCCCATAATAAGAAGACTGGTAAAAAAATTTAATCTCTCAGTTGTTCCCTCCATGCTCTTCTACTTACCTGTCCTCTCCCTCTGCTATCCAGTGGCAAGGTGTCGGCAGGGCCCATATTTCTCCTCTTGTACCCGCCCTGACTACTCCCTCTGGCCTTTCTTTCACTCTCCTTGTGGTTTAAGCCTTAATCATAAGCCTTTCAATCTCCCAATGTTGATCTAATCATACAGAGATCCTACCCCAAAGACTGTAAATGTACAGATTGTAGAAACATTTTAACTTGTAATGCAATTGTTAGGGGAATTCTGGACAATCAGGTGGGATTTCCAACTACATCCTTTATCAAAAAGTTCTTGCCAGCAACAAGGGCAACAACTATAGAGAGGGAGAGAAGAATGTGCAGGAGTCCTTTATCTAATATTTTTCGTATTATGTGAAGTTGTGTGATCATTAAGTAATGGTCCTGTTACTATAATGTGGTGTTGTGAAGAAAAAATAAAATAGGCAAAGTGTTGGGCTATTATGGAATAAATCAAATATCCAAGTTGCATATCGTCGGTTGATTTGTTCTGCGCATAGTCAGAAACTCAGAATCACAGAGCTGGGGTTTGTCATGTGACATTACTTGACCACCTGTACAAAAGCCTCAACTAAGGCACAGTGGTAAAAGTAATAGGTTGTTTCAGTCAGTACACTATCTCAGTGCTTGAATCTAGCTAATCAAATTCCCAGTGCCATTTTTAAGAATGGTTCCATTTCATCCCAGATCTACAAACAAAATATGAATTTCTCAGCTGAAACAGTGGTGGTGCTTCCAGCCCAAGCAACAGACTCCATGCTCTAGTATCCAATTAACATCTACCTATCTTCCACCATACTCAACCATTAAAAAACACATCAACTGGTACAAGAGATAAGGACACCTCCGTCACTTCATCATTGCCAAGAGAGAAAAAGAGAAAGCACAACACAAAGCTCCTCCATCATAACGGTTGAGTTTCGAACTTATGAATGAATGTCGATAATAGCCATTGATCTTTTAAATGTGGTGTTGGTGGCTAACCTCTAAATGGATTCATGTTGCCTCCATAAATCACGAATGTGGTCCAGGGAAGAAAAAGAGAAGTGTCGTATTTGTTAGAGAGGTTTGAGAGTGACAGGGATGTCGGACTTAGAAGAAAACAGATGCATGGAAGTTATGATAGTATATGGTGCCCGACAAATGGGTGTTAAAGCGAAAAGGGTAAAGGCGAAGCAGCAAGGGTTCGCAGGTGACTGGTGAAGGAAACGAATAATAATACGCTTCCATCCACACTAACACCAAAGACATTATACTATGTAATTTCACTCAGTTGAATCTTTTGACCATGTTTGCCTTTCTCGACTCCTTTCCCTTCCTCTTAAAAAAAACTTAACAAGTTTTGCAATTTTCAACAAGTATAATATAATCCACAAAGGTAAGTGACCTCCTATACAATGAGTGACAAGGAACTTAAAAGGTAAGACTGTCAAATTTGATACTGAAGTGCAATGCAAGCTCTACTCCAAATGTAACAAGAACACATAATGAAGACTAACCAAAGATTGACATATAGCAATGCCTAAAGCACTAAAGGTAAGCATGACACAATTGGAGACAAAAAATCAGTTGAAACAAGGTGTGATCCTATCATTCTGGGATACGGGAGGCACTATACTACAAAGTACAAACAAAAAAATTTGACATTTAGGTACCATGACTTCATGTGTGGCCTCAGAAAAGCTTTGTTTGGGGCGAGGCGGTAAAAGGTGATTCATAAAACCCTAACCTTGGGGAGGACTGACACTGAAAGACAGTCATTAGGCCTAAACTGATGTATCCAAGTCTCATGCCTTATCCATGTGAAGAGCATCTGAAAAGGGTACAAACAAAAATAAGAAGCTTACGAACACCTCAACCACATTGGTTTGCCACGGCCATTCCACTCTCCTCCTCCATAACCCTGGTCTCACTAGTTCAACAATCTAATTAAAACGTTTTCTATAACTCCCAACTCTAGTTGCTACCATCAAAGGTTCCTTTTTGGTCATCAAGCAGGTTCACTTCATATATTCGGGCATGAGCATCCCAGCATGTGAACATAGAAACAAAGAGTTATTTAGAAATCACTGAGATCAAATATACTATTAACCCAAATTTCTTCATTTAGTGCTACAAGCACACAGAGTCTTTCAGACTTTGACTTATGAAAGCAGTAACTGCCGTACAATTGACACAAACTGCCACACAGTTGTTATAGAGCCAAGTAGATACATGATCAGAACATAGTGCAACAGTTTGCATACACTGCCAGTCTGAGTAATGTAAAAGAAGATGGAAGGTGGTTCTTATATCTGAGCATTTCAATATAAAGGCATCCTAAGGTTCAATCTAAGTAATTTTAATATAGAATTATAGACGCATCCCAACAGTTAGGTCACCTTTACAACCCCTAGAATATATGACATGCCTTTTGACCACTCACACCACTTTAAAGTCTCAAATAACATCTGAAGGCTAGATATGAATGTGCAAGCAATTTTGATTAGTATAAAAGTCAAAGTACAGACCAATCTAAAAACTTGAGAGAAATTTGATTACCATGTTGTGACACACACTCGATGGACAGAACCAGCAGCGACTAGAGCAACTAGTTCAGCAATTATAACTGCAAAACAAAGATAACGAACATCACATAGAGAAATGCATGCCTCTCTCTCTCATCGTGGTATGCCGAAAGTAGGCCAAAATATTAAAGCTACAACATCAATTATACTTTGCCAAACACTTTTTTATATTGACTGCAATGTGAAAATCTCCACAATGTTAAAAAATCCCTTTCCTAATATTTGCATTCTATCAGGTGCTTTCATTTATGATTTTTATACATCAAGAGTAGTCTATCAAACTATGAAATAAGCAGAAAACCAAAGAAGAAAAACCGAACATACCAGGACCCCATCCAGTTCTGACGCCACACGACTCCTGGAAATTCCCAATGAACTGCAAGTGGAACAATGATGGTTACTATTTGCTCTAGTCATAAAGTTTATATTCTATAAACTTTCTCTAGTATAATGGCTAATTAGATTTTTTGTAGCAATCAGTGTAATTTGTAAAAATGCATTGGAACTCCCATTAAACGACGAAAAATTCAAAGTGAACAGATGTGACAATCACTCACCGTAAACAAGAAAAGGAAAAGTAACGAACTAACAAAGCCTCCAAGAATGGTGAACAACTCTGACGAAGCTAGCTTCCCTCTGTAAATTACTTGCAGTGACAACACCACAGTGAACAATAGCAAAGACAGCACCATTGAACTCCCCGTGCTCGCCATCGCCTTCTATTTTGAGAGCAGAAATTATATCAATTCAACTACATTTTAGTTTTTTTTTTTTTTTGAAAAGAAAATACAGCACTTCAAACAACACTAATCAATGTGAGTATCATGTCACCAGTCATCATGTCTAACTATGATTGGATCAACGACATCGAAAAATCTATACGATTGATCAACATTATTTTCCACTATCTACAACACAATCTAATAATATCTAGCTTTATCTTCTCATTTCTTTCATCACAAAGTCTTGTATAAGAGCGTCTAATTTTAAAGTAGTCACTTTTTGGCTTAAAGTGGTCTTTTTTTATCACAATGTTAATAAAGAGCGACCACTTTAACTCAATTTGCGACAAGCTCTAATATCAAGTCAAAACCAGACCGTCTCTTTTAATAATTCATGTTCTTTCATACGAGACGAGTTTCGAACCCGGTATCGGGTACCATTCTCAGTAAAGATCTTACATAGGAAGCAATGTAGTAAAAATCTAACTACCTAACTAACCAGGGTTATGATCACAAAATAGGGTATTGACAAAGATTAAATAAAAGGATCAAACTTAGTTCATAAAAATAGATTAACGAAGGAATTAAAAGTAACAGATAATAATAATGATGCGGGTAATTGCAGATGACATACCAAGTTAATTAGATCGGAAGGGGGAACAGGAGTGGGGGGGTTTGGGGGAAAAGGGGAGAAGAGTGATAAACCTTAGATGTAAAGTTAGAGGACTACCAGTGTAGAGGGGCACTACAGTAATTTCATCCAAGGTCATAACTTATACGCTAGGTAGCACGGACACTTCACCTATCTAGCGTAATCCGTGTTGGACGCGGTATCGGATACGGAGACGGAGAAATAAGTGTCGGATACACATAAAAACCATGTCCGATATTACTGTATATGAACTTTCTGGCTATTTAAGGTCAACTTAATAATACAATAACACTTCAATAATACTTAATGACCCCTATTTATGGTAAAACTTACCTTTTATGAATTTGTTGTAATAGTTTTAACATTTTGTTATCAAATTTCATATAAATTACTTGTATTTTTAATTAAATTATATATTTATTGAATTATATCGACTGTGTCCCTGTGTCTTCTATTTTATAGTTGATGTGTCCCCGTGTCCGTATCGTTCACGTGTCTGTACCTGTGTCGATATCGGTGCAACCTAGCTTATAAGCCCAATCTTATTATTTTAGGAAAATTGGCACAAAAAAATCTCAATTATTTTAAAGTAATCTTAGTTATAGTTTTTTTTTTACAAAATAATCCTAAATTGTCCTCATCTTTGCACGGACTGCTCCCGCATGTTATCTTAACCATGTGGCAAGCGGTTTGATCATTGTCTATGGGAATGAAGCATATTTGTTGACCAACCGTTTACCTCTTAAGAAAGCACTCGCGGCAAAAGGAATTACTATTGCATGATTATCTTGGATAAGTGGTAAGAAAAGAACTAGCTCAGGTGGTTAGAGCTCAATTTTCCCAATCATGAGGTTGGTAGTTTGATTATTATTAGCGATTTTGTGTGCGCATTTCAAACCTTAAAAAGCAAAAAAAAAAAAAAAAATGTGTTAGTGGTACATTAAAGATATGTTGGTTTTTTTTCCAGAAATGATGTTGAATGAAATCTATATCACTTTCTTTTTAATATGATTTGTTTCTTTCGTGGTTTTTACTTTTGTCATCATTATCTTACTCAAATATTATAGAAATCAATGTGTTTTGTGTAATTTTGTGTTGATTTTCGAAAATTTAGGGTAAGTTTTAGGGATTTTCTCCTGTGTACCCCTGTACTATACACGAAAATCCAAAATACCCCTCTGTTTTTTCGACTAATCCAAAATACCCCTGAGGTCGAATTTTCGACCCAAAATACCATTAATGACGACGGACGTTAGGTTTTTTCTGTTTGCCGTTAAGTTAGTTGCACTTTGACTAATTAATTGTGTAATTAGACTCAAAATACCACTAATTAAACGATCAAGGTGAGTATGACTGTATGACCTATTTTTT
>CAAKMY010000788.1:0-11105 GCA_901111285.1 Corrigiola litoralis
ATATATAGGTATCCTTTGTTTATCGATTGTCATGACAAATTTTTTCGCCCTAAAAAAAACACATTGTTTCGGCTATATGCTTGTATGCTGCGTACAGTTGTCACTTGTAATTACTTTATTATTTGTTTTACGGAGTACGGAGTAGTTTTTATAAGGGCTTCACTCATCTTTCCATTATAAAAATTATTCACTCCTTTGATTTCAAACTCATTCATGTTGAAGAATGCTTCCTTTTTAGAAATAGGTTAAGGTGTTCAAAATCAATTATCTTATAGTAAAGATCAATTATCACTCCTAAAATGTTCTTGATTCACAAATAATATACTGCTTTTTATTTGGAAATTGATCTAGGTGTTCATAAATCATGATGGAACATAAGTGTTGAGTTTTGCAATGTTTCCCTTCATGAAAATGCATCTTGTGAATTTATGATCATAATTAGCATTATCGTCAGACACTTGTCACAATCTAACGTACCTCTAGAACGACACTAATAGAGTAATAGTGCACTAATATACAAATAAACTTGTGGGGTTACGTTAATGGCTGTCTCATGAGCATAACCACTAAATCATTATTATTTAATAAAGTAGTCCATCCTATCAATGCATATCACCTTGCTTATTACGGCCGTCGGTGGCTTATATGTAGCTCTTTCCAGATGTTCACCCATCAAATCCTATTGGACGGTCCCCTTCTTGGGCACAAGTGATTCTAAACCTTCAGCCATTGGATTGCATCATGCATGCCTTGGTTCATCAAGTTCTTTTTTTCTTTTTACTATTAGCATGTCAAAACTCAGAAGTACAATTTGTGTTTTTTTTTTTTTTTTTTTTTTTTTTTTTTTTTTTTTGTGGCTACTGTGTGAGACACTTTAATGCATACGGAAAAAAGGAGAAAGATCGTATAAGAAATATAATACCACAGTCCACAAATGAGATATTCGATGTCTCGTGCAACCTTTCAATTCAGAACCTTGATGTTTTTTTCTCCCAATAATTAAATTTCATTCATTAAAAAAGAATGAAGTTATAACTCATTTAGACGTGCAAAGCATTAAGCCGAAGCTGATTAAACTCTATATATATAGGCCGGACATGCTCATGTGTCACATATGTGATATGTGAAGCTTAAGCTATTACACATTGACTCGTTTGGAAAAGTAATACCACTATGGAGACATAGCTCCGGCCTAAGCCTATATATATAGTTTACACTCTTTTTTGTTTTTTTATAGGTAACAAATGATTAGGTTGAACTACAAACGTAATTTCAACTTATATGTAAAATTCTTTCTTAAGAAAGATATACAATTCATAATCCATCACCATAAACTAACAAACATGATAATATAGGATCGGAGAAGGAAGAGTGAGTGACCTAAACATGCTAGATGATCCGCAACTATATTTCCCTCCGTAAACAAATGATATATAGAGACTCTCCTCAACGTACGAGCAAATCACAATCTTGATATGATATTAGAAGCTTAACCTCCCAAGCAGTGTTTTGTGTACTCCAAATAGTATTAATGACGCACAAATTATCCCCATTAATGACCATATTAGAGATATTATCCCTTTTCGCTTTAAATCACCACATTTTTGAGGGATAGGGATTATAATACTAAAAAAAATACTTAGGTCCTATGATCCTATCACGATATCACCTATCAACTCGTCCGGAAGCTTAACATTCCTATAGAGACATATTTCTTAACCGTTAAGTGGAGCGAAATTTCCTTTACACCATTGGCTCCTATAATCCTACGCACCAATTGAGTATGTAATAATGAAAAAAGTTGATAAAAGTTGGTGTTCCTCCTAGATATCCCCTCTTATAAGAGGGAACCAACAAGCCCTATTGTAAATTTTGTTCATTTCCCTCCTAATTAACGTTCTCTCGCCAATCCTTCCAATTTTGGTATCTATTTAAATTTTTTTTTTTTTTGTTATATATTATCCTCCTTTTTCTTATTGAATTTGACTATTGTCTAAACATGGTTGTATCTGTGAAATTTGAAGAAGGTTGTGGTGAGATGGAGTACTTCATTGCTAAAGCTATTTACACTTATATATATACATTGTTTACGTAAATGTCTTTGCTTTTGTGAATCGTACTTCAAAACTCTTCAATAATCTTGTAGTAGGATCTTGATTTTTCAAGTGCATTAGAAAACCTCACGTGGGTGTTTGATTTTATATTGACAAACATTGAATTATTAACAACAATTCACTAATGACAACACCAAGTTTAATTGATGTGACCATCGATTTATAATGAAATGCTTTAAAAATCGATTGTCTCCAATATCGTCCAATATTTCCTCTCGGTTCATCTCCTTGCTCTTCTATAGGTGTCGAGGAAGATGCGACAATGGTACCAGTGAGCGAAAGGTTAATTTTGTATCAAGTTTTGTTAAGGGTATATCTCATTGAGAAAACTATCAACAAAAACATGTTCTATCTGACTCGACGAGAGAGTATATTTATACAATATTGTTAAGACGTTATTGTCATGATATTGTGCCAATTAAACATGTCCTATATAATACAGTCATCATCAACTTAGCACATATTAAATCTCAATTTAAATGTCATTTAATTTGTATATAAGCATGATATAAGTTCAACCAAATCATAAAACTATTAAAAAAGTACAACCTTCTAAATCGTCATTCAATTATATTTATATGAGTAAGTGCAATTAACACATACGATTAACTCATAAATAATAAATACTATTGAAAATTATCTTTTAATATGGTGGAAATTACACTATAATAGGTGATTTAATGTAGACAAACTATAATTATCAAAAACTAACAATAAATGAAAGAGTTGAAATGCCTCTGGATGTCATGGGAGTTAAAGACTAGTTGAAATTCAATAAATTTAACATTTCAAAGGAAAATGACTCGTAACGTGAAATTATCACTCAACTATCTTAAATTTGGGCTGTCGCCAATGGCCACCCGTTTATTCTTGAACGGATTTTAACCAAGCTCAATAAATCACCCTCCAACCAATATCTTCAATACCATCTTAGGATACCAAGACTCCCCCATCTACACAACCAAAAATGGTAAGACATTATTTTCACTCATGCTACTTAAATTCAGGATACATACAAGGCCCAAAATGCTGCTCATAGCACAGTAAAGTCTTCGGCTTTGGTAACTGGTTAGTATGTTAGCTTAAAACTCACTTGATAGCAAGTTATAGTCAACTTAACATACTTAACACACTTAACATTTCAACCTTACTCACGAAGTCCAAGTGCTCTCCAGCCACACTGAAAACACACCACCAACTAATCTAGTCCAACCTAGAAACAAATTCCCATGGTATATTCTGCTAAATTACAACATACTCTTACAAACAAACAAAGCAACAAACCATAACATATTTCCATTTCTTCATTATTTCCACATCTACAATAATCCCACAATTATTACCTTACAAATTGATGAGTTATATGAGTGTTTTATAAGCCTCCCCTAACTCAGTTGTCACAAGGTCATCAGTCCACCATATAAATATAACCTCTTTTTTCTTTGTTGGTTTATGAAAATAATGTCACACCTATAATTACACATCACCCCCACCCCACCCCACCCCACCCAAACCATATATTATTTCATCAAAAAGACATCCCAAGTTCACCCCCTAGACAAAGAAACACAACTCAAGTTGAGAGAGAAATCAACCCAATATATTCCTTTCCTCTATCTCTCTCATTTCTCCACCTCAAGAAAACAAAAATGACAGATAGAGTCTACCCAACCGCCAAACCCAACCCACCGCCGGGCAGTCTTAACGGCGGCCCAGTGGGCCCCGCCGGCCCAGCGAAGACCACCCAACTCTACGACCCGAACCGTCCTCGCCCGGCCTACCGCCCGCAGAACAACCGCAGGTCATCCCGGTCGTGCTCGTGCCGAAAGTTCTGCTGCTTATGTTTCCTCTACACTCTCATAACGCTACTCACCCTGCTACTAATAGCCGCCATCAGTGCATGCATATTTTACATACTGTACCACCCAAAGCACCCCACTTTCGCGGTCTCCTCAATCCGTGTTTCATCATTCGAGTTGACGAAACCCGACACAACCGGTTTCGCACACCTCCACTCTAAACTAGACTTCACCTTAACGGCGAAGAATACTAACAAGAAAAAAATCACATTCATCTACGACCCGATGACGGTCCAAATCACTAGTGCTGGTGTTCCTGCTGGAAATGCCACTCTACCTGGGTTCACACACGTGTCGGCAAACACAACCATTTTACGCGCCACGGTGGCGAGTGATGCCAGCAAGGATCTTGACACTGACTCGGTGAGTCAACTCAGATCCGATCTCGGGAAAAAGAGTGGGTTCCCTGTGACGGTGGAGATGGATACTATGGTGGAAGTGCAGATGGGGAAGATTAAGACTAAGAAAGTTGGGGTACGTGTCACTTGTGAGGGGATCAAAGGGTTCCAACCTAAGAATGCTACGTCTAAGGTTGCTACGCCTGGAACTACGTCTAATGCAAAGTGTAAGGTTGATCTTAGGATTAAGATCTGGAAGTTTACTTTCTAGCTTTTATTGATATATGTTTTTTGTTGGTTTGTTCGATTTACAATTTTTTTTTTAATATATATATAAATGGGGATGAAGTTTCGATCTTTGAATCTGGGGTTGTAAACTTTTTTTTTTTTTTTTTTATTGTTTCTGGCCCGAAACGGGGTGAGGAAATTGGGAGGAAAAATTGTGATTAGAAAAAAAATTAGATGGATCTTATTATATGAATCTTAGGATATAGGAGTTTGTTGATTTTGGTTATACAATTTACTTATGTAATTCAATTTAATTTGGTCATTATTGTAACAATACATTGTTCTCATATATCGCAATTTGTTTGCACCAAAAGATAGAAAATATTGCAATTTGTTTTTACTATTTTTTTAATTTTTTTGTGAATTTGAGGTCCTAGACTCAATAGTTTGATGAATGCGAAGTAATATTTTTGCATCATAAATGAGTCGCAAAGGTTGTTAGTTGGTTTTTTGTGGATTTGATCTGAGCAGTCAATCTGGTTGATTTAGTGTAGTCAAGTTAAGGACTAATTTAATGGAGTCTTTTACTAGGATTTTGTGTCACATCAATGCATTGGCAATTGCCAAAAGAAAAAAAAATTATGAAGAGATTATCCCATTGTTGAATGTTTGGGAAGTGAGAGGTTCGATTTCTATATATGTGTCCATTGGTTGTACATTCTCCTTGCTAGTAAAGATAATCTGGTCAATCTCTTATTACTTGTTTTGAAATTGATAGTTTGAGCAATTCTCTCAAAGTAGGACAACTGTATAATGTGTACGCGAATAGAACAGCGCAAAAAAGCTGTAGAACTTCCAGTCTTTAGTTGTTTCTAGACGGCAAAGTTCTATATTCGATCCTATACTTGTTCCGTTGGTTGTTGGTAGATCAAGTGCAGAACGTTTATTTGCTACTGCTACATTTATTTAAGCTTCAATGAATGAGCACTTATTGGAGCTTTTGTACCACATGAACTGGATGTTGTCACGAATTGGTTCACTTTGAGTTTTAATTGTCTGTGAAGTTGTATTCGGACTCCTCGGGGAGAACAGCATTTAGTATCGGGATCATGTCTTAAAAGCATCAGTAATTGGAGTTCAGTTTGTCTCAACTCATATGCTTGAGCTTTCTCGGTAGTTTGATACTTTGATACATCGAGTAAGGGCTGCCAAGACACTATATGGCATAATTCAAGTGTGGTGTTTATAGGGGTAGTGTATGACTGTGTTCAACATTGGCTCATGGAGTCATTCAGTCATCGGTTATGGCATAGTTTCCAATCTGGCTATAGTATTCTTGGACGTAGATAAAGAGTGTATCACATTTCTACGTGAGTTTTACCCTGCTGCCAATTTAAACTAGTCTTTTTTTTTTTTTTTTGACAAGGCTGAAATGCAAATTTAAATTAGTCATAGTACTTATAGACACCATAATAAACGTGGATAAAGAGCAAGAAAGAGGCAGAAGTAGGTGTGAACAGAAGAAAATGACACACACACTAGACATAGACTTCCCACGGGAGAGAATTATTGGCAAACGAAAACGACTAGCTAGCACATTAGCGGAGAATAAACCGTGTCATGAGGTGGGTGATTAATTGATTATACAAATTATTATAAAGACCCATCATGATTAGAGTATTAAAAAATTATTACTTAGTAGTAAGACCTAAGAAAGTAACAAAGCTAGGTAGTTCAGGGTGCTGAAATCAAAGTGGCGTCACAATACAAGTGAGTTTGTGACAGAGAAAATGATTTAAAGGACATGGGAGTATAATATTTGACTATAGGCTAAAAATGGTGGATATTGCACTTTTATATGGTGCACTATCATCGAAGTTTCTCAGTCAGAAATGATGATGAAAGGGAAAGGAATTGCCTGTTTCCACCTTCCTGGTACTTGACACAGTACTGTACCTCGCTCGGCTGCACCCTGCACCCTGCACCCTGCACCCTGCACCCATAATTCTGGTGGCTCTAAATTCACCTGTCGGCTTCGGTTTAAAACTGTCGGTGCGGTCCTGAAACGTTGAAGCATACTAGAAGGAGTATATATCTAAACACCCTAAATGAGCCACTATGACAAAGTTTGGTAGAAACTAGCAAGTATGTAATGAGGATATAATGCAATCTACTCTGATACTCTTGAGTGATGCAATCAATTAAAATAGATATGTTATGTAATATGATCGTATTATCATATGTGCCCTAATTATCAGTTGGGGAGTTTAATTTTTATCTACGAGGCAACGACTTTGTGTGTACATTTCAAATCAAAAAAACATATAAAAATAATTGTATCAACCCCGAAGAGTCCAATACAATGTAACGGTAATGGCTTCACAATATTAATCCCTTAATTGGTACCATATTATAGTGTAATGTAGTTAACTTTATAAAATTGCTATTACTCTGATGATTTCAGAAGTTAATGATATAAGCTTTTGATTTGATTAACATATCATGTCCCTCAACTTTTATTTATTTTTTTTGAATAAAAAGACAGATGAGTTCGCAAGATTTTAAAATTGCAATAATTTTAGGATTGATGAGAATTATATAGTCTCATACATAATCGGTATAATAACAAATATATTAAATAGTTTTATAAACTAATAATAACGATAACTAAGAAGTCTTAAACATAACACGTGGATATAATACCAATCATAATTAAGAAACTTGCAACCCTATTTTACATAACGAGCCTTGTAATCGTCATTTCATTACATGTCGATTAGCAAGTGTTTATGCATTTTATATACAACAAACAAGTGTTCGTTACCAAAGTAGCCATGTCTATAGAAAATTTCTCGTCAAAAAGTCTAATCAAAATTTTTGATATTTCGATTTCCAACAAAGCAACTCAATTTTTTTGCTTATTAGACTTAGGATGATCCCATTGAGCTGAAGTTATTCAGGTTAGCAGATCTAATTTTTTTGTCTGGACACTTGATTAGGAAGATGAACATCGGGCAAAACCTCATGTCCTGTAGTTGGATTTTGAATTTTTGACCTATAAGTCAACTCTAAGTCTCTAACCATTAAAACAACTTTATGTTGTTTAAACGACTCCTCCTTTAAATATGCATGACGAGAGTCCTCTCTGAATCGCAGGAGATAGTATCCTGGTGTATCCTTTTGCTTTTGTTTCTATGCTCAATACTAGTTAATTGTATGGAATTCCTTTCATTTTGGATTCATTGCCTTTTTTTTCTTCTGGAAAAACTCCTAAATCAGTAAATTTGGAAGTTCCTGCCTTTAAGAATGTAGGCTCATGTGAGGATGAGAAAGCTTTAACTTGATGAGAAACTCCATGATTGTGTCTGAAATACTCACATCGGATTCTATAGGCGAGCACGAGGGTAGTGGGGAATCCTCAGAACATGGAGTGTAAGTAAAACCCATGTTTGAGTGAAATCCCTTGTAAATCAGCAATGACAACCTTGCAAGACGCGCCATAAAGCAAGGTAATTTTTTGAAGGAGCACTATGCCCTAAAATCCTAAATACGGGGTACTACAAAACGACTCATGATTACGTTGGAGTAGCCTACTCATGATTACGTTGGATTAGCCTTGATAACATTTTCTCTTAGAGGCTTGGACGCTTAGTACATAACAAAGCGGAAAACAAAGCCCAGACCAAGCAAAAAGAGAAAGGGCTAGGTCAATTCAGAGCAAAACATTGCCAAATGCCAATACAACAAAGACGATCCACTCATAAGCAAAACAAAGCTTGCTCAACTAGTTTTGTGAGAGACCGTCTACTTTTTATTATAAAAGTAGACCAAGCCATGCTGACCCAATAAAGACACATAAATCTAAAATTAATTTAAACTTGTAGGAAACTTAAGAAAATTTACCTAATAGAAAAAAAGTCTACTTTTATAATAAAAATAGACGGTATTATCTAATCTATACTATATACTAAAAAAGCAAACGGATTTGCCACTTGGCATTCTCACACTTTTTTAGTCTTTTTTTTTTATAATCAAATTGAATAACTTTCAAATCCTGCAATCCATCATGTATCCTATTATTATACGAAACTTTTGCCATATTTCACAAGTACATAAATCTTCCCCTTTAAAATATACAATATCTCATTATTATAGGAAGGTGTTTGGCTGTTTTTTTCTTCTTTATCAAGAGCGCAAAAATATTTCACATCTTTTATTCAACAATGTTACTTTCTTAATCTGTAATATATACTAAAACACTAAGTAACATAAATTTTTGGCATTTAAAAATATAAAATGTCCCTCCAACTTCCTTATATACATTCCTTTACAATAATATTAAAACATATAATCATGTTCATGCAAAACGTACCGTATTTTTACGCCTATATCTAAGAATATTCAGCAACAAATGACTCAATGCAAAATTTGCTTCATCACTACCAATTCGAATATGAACTAAAAGGAATTTCTTTCGAATTCGAACAGGTTTATTACACCTTATATCCGTATGCAACATTCTTAGTTGCCAATCACGGTAGTATAGGATGATCAGTCCAATTCGAACATGAACTAAAAGGAGCGAAATATTGGATGTAACGTCCTGGAAACACTAAACTACTGACGAATTCCATTCACACAAAACTTGAAGGGAATGGAATTGGAAACATAACTGAATCTTTGCCACCACTACCACTACCATATTAACTGTGACATCTGAATCCAGTCCTTGACAAAGGTACCAACTCCCATTGAAAGACATTTACAAAGGATTATAGCTCCAATCAAACTTTAGATAAGGATAACCGAGAGTTGAAATCATCTCTCTATCATGTGTGGAAACCATGGATGTTCATCTTATACTACTGGAAATAAGATTCACACACACAAAAAAAAAAAAAAAAAACTACTGGAAATAAGGGAGATAAACTAAAATAAGAAATAATCAGTTGTGAGATATTATAGGATACAATATATTCCTTTATAAGAGGATATCTAATAAACTTCTCTCTTTAACTTTATTACATATTATTTTTTTTAAACCAAGATAATATAAGATCATATAAACAATATATCATATTGTACATTAAAAATAAAAATATATCCTATGATCCAAGTGCAAATCATTCATAATTGGAGCTCTGAAACTAAATTATCGATAGGGGTCCACTATTTACAAGGTATTAACGTGATTTTGCTGATAAATAGCGAAGGTAAACTGTCCGAAAAGTGATGGACCCCTCTTTTTTTTTTCCCACTGTGATAGTGATATATGTGAATTTTTCCCATATTAGTTATGAAGTTATCATACCTCGGAATTACGATAATGGCAGGGAAACAAAATAGAAAACACCCGCTCAGTTTCATTTAAGAGTAAAGCTATTAGACAGTAGTGTATTTTTTTTTTTATAGGATAACCATTAGTGTAGTGCTCTTATAGGGGTTTGCTTTTCTTTAACTTCTTTGGACAATGATATGGCGCCACCGGGTGGCGCTCAAATTGTGCTGCCACCCCAAAAAAGAATGCAACAAGACTTGAACTCGGGTCATTTTTTTTTGACATATTGAGTTCTAACCATATGCTAGTGTGTATATTTTGATGTTATATTTTAAAATAAATTACACAATTTTAATATAAAATTACGTTTTCTATTTTTTTCTCCCAATTTGTATACCAACGAGTTTGATTTCACAAGTTTGTTTATCAAAATTTCTACTACTATGAAACTACTATGGCAACACTAGGTGTATATAATTTCATAATTTAATTTTAATGCAAAATGATAGTGGACAATGAAACTGATGATGAATAAGGCCAATGTCAACTATTATGAAATCGGCCAATGTATACTAGTATACTATTACGAGCGAAATAAAAACAACCTGCAGTAAGATTGAAGTACTTGTTTTATAAGAACGTTGAACTCATCCTTTCTTTGTTAGAAATGGACATATATATATATGCAGTAAATGAGTACTCTGCCTTTTCGCAACTTCGCCACCACCTTTTTTGGCACTCGGGATGATGATATTTGGGCTACACAAAGCCCATCTTGATAGGATTGATGGGCCTAGTCAGTGTTTGGCCTAGTAATATATGAAGTCTTGTATGAAACCGTTTGTTTTTTTTTTTTTTTATTTGAAACGTGGGAACCCGCAACCGCTACGTATGGCGCGCTGTGGATAAACCCGCAGAGCATGCGCAATAGCCTGCAAACCACACACACCAAGTAAGCCGCAGTGTTTCCAGTGTGACATGCTCTGACTCAAGTGGCATATGTCCCAAGCAAATATTCCTCTCACAGTTGCCACTGAGAGGGTTTGAACCTGAGACCAAGAGGAATCTCACCTCCCACCTTAACCAGTTGAGCCAACCCAATTGGGTTAGACCGTCTGATTTTATGTTAGAGTTGGATGTCTTTATATTGGCAGCTAGTTTTGGGAGAAACCGTCTACTTTTATTATAAAAATGGACCAATCCACATTGGCACAATCTGAGCGCCACCGGGTGGCACCATCTCATTTTCCAACTTCTTTAGTCTTTTTTTTTTTTTGGTGTTTGAAGT
>CAAKMY010000788.1:11189-23573 GCA_901111285.1 Corrigiola litoralis
AAAAAACAATCAACCAATAATGTATAGAAAGTATTTTTACAGTCGAATTCCAATGTTATTTAAACAACCGTGCCATTATGGTACGGGTAATGGCACGGGTTGCTATACTAGTAATCTGTGAAACTCGATAGTTTTCACTTTTCACTAGACAGATCGTAGAAGTACGAAAGTAGTAGTAAAACTAAAGGAAAATCGGGATAACTTCTCCAAAAAGAAAAGGGAATCTAGGAGGTAAAACTAAAGAAAGAAAAAAGCAATACAAAGAGTAAAAGAAAAATGAAAAACCCTTGTAATACCCTTGGCGGCTGAAGTAACTGTAACTGAACTCTTTGCTCTTGTCTTCAACTTGAACTACTTCTAACATACTTGTGTCTTCTCATAAGGGTATCATTCTATCTCCCTTTATCATTAATCTTGCTGCTATTTATGTCACATTTAACAAAGTTTCATACTTTACTGTTTTTTTTTGTGTTCCTCAGTTACTTAACTGTAAATTCTGTAATTACTTAAAATTCCTCAGTTGGGTTTTTACAATGTGATTACTTTAGTGAGAAATGGTTATAATTTAGACAGTAGATAGTTATATAGTAGAAAAAGATGTGCCCTTTATTGTTGCAACTATCAAGTTATAGTTTTGTTTAGTAGTGCTTGATTTAAAGGATTTATATTAGTTATTGTAGATGGTGTGCAGAGAAATTTTAATGGGTTTTGAACCTTAGTGAGCTTTAATGACATTGTGGGATTGTTGTGTATTTTGTTTTTATGCTAATAATGATTGTTATGATGAGTGAGAGGAGAATGTCTGAGGGTATTGGAGAAATGATGTTGGTAAGGGTGAATATGTGATTATGAATGGATCAAAGGATGGAACTTTTTGCCTTAGGTTGATGTTTCGGAGCGCAATGAGTTGAATGTTGAATTCGTACCACATTACATAGCTGGTGGAGGACAAAGGATGAAAATTTTGCCAAGGTTGATGTTTCAAAGTGCCATGAGTTGGTGGTGGGATTGGTATTGAACTACATTTTCGAAGTGTAAAGGCGTTAGATGGTTTTTACCGAGATACAAAGGGGTAGGGAGAATGGGGTAGTTGACTCAAGGAGAGAAACAAATAGATACACTTGTGTACTGAAGTACAGAACTACATTGAGGTGGATTAATTATTGATGACTGTGCTGTTGTGATCGAGCTTTCCCTTATCTTTTGTGCGAGATGTCTTCAATTTGTAATGAAATCATTGAAAGTTAGGAGTGAGATGCAGCTCTTCATGTTGCTAATGGGAAAATAGGATATTGGAAGACAATAATGGGTGATAAAGTTAATTAGATGAAATTAAGACATCGTCTTTTTGGGAGCTCTGGTGTCTGTATTAAGTTTTATGTCTTTGGTCCATGCTTCTGTGCTTTTTAGCCGTTTATTGATTGCCATACTCCTACTCCCATCTTGTTGGCATTTTCAAACCATAAACATGGTGATAAAAAAGACTAAGAAATCACAATTGCTTCCTTGATTTCGTGGCATTAGTATCATCATTTCTACCCAGGGTGTGTACAGCCACTCATAACTACATTGTAATTGGTATTTCCTTTTGTTTGAAAGTTGAAAGGCAGGCTCTTGGATAACCTCATTCCTGTATCCTGTTTTTGTTGGTTACCATTTTAGCAACAAGGTAGAGCTCTTCTTATCTAGAAGTGGAATTTGATTAAAGAAGTTTTCCTTCATTCAGAGCCTCACCTTCTTTGTATGCTTGGTTGAATTAGGTGATTCTGCCTACACTTTGATTACAATTAACATGATGTACTGATGGCCTTAAGCTCTAGATCACTTTCTACAGTGACTCTTTATTTGCTTTGAAACGTACATAAGTATCACAAGCTGATCCTAGATTTTTATACGCATTATCATGATTGTAGTTGCGAGGTTAATATTGTTGAGCTAGACAATTAAAATTATAATCCATGAACCCAATCATATATTAGGCATGGAAGTTGAGTACTCTTCTTCTTGTCCTAGTTGATTTTCTTTTATTGCTGCATAAGTTGATTGGGTAAGAATTACACTACTTACCCACGTTTCGCATAGATGTACACCTCTTCGACGAGCTCTAGTTTGTGTAGAATCGTTGATGTACACCTTCTCTTCCAAGAGCCTTAAAATTGTAATTCATGCTTTCCTTAATAATTCCTTCTTCACTACTCCAACCAACGCTTTCTACTATGTAGCCTTTCATCGGTTCCACTCCGCATTTCTTTTGTCTTTGACCACTCTTTCTAAGCCAGAGTCATTATCTTTTGCTTGCTATCAGCTTTTGCTTTATGGGGTTACTCACTCCACACGTGGATAGTTAAAACATTGGTAAAATTAATGTGGTGGCAAGGATCTAGCATGTCAAAGAGACTCATTGTGAAGGCATATTGGTACAGAAACAAGACTGGTTTTTAAAGTTTTACATGTCAAATTAGGTCTCCTTTCGGTTTTAATCTATTTGAATTATTATTCTTTGGCCCTTCATTTATACATTTACTGTTAAGATCTTATTATAATTGGCATGTAAGAAAAATTTAGACTACTCGGATTACTCTCCTTATGACATACCTTACTTGTGTTCCTCGTCTGTTTCACAACAGGATCTAGTGTGTTCCAAATGGTAATCCATTTCCATACCTTGAAAGGGTTTTATAAATTAAACATTCCTGCAAGCTTATTTGAGAGCCTTCACATTCCAAGTTCTCTTTAAAAGTAACCACCACCTGGTTATTATAACATGAAGCCATTAATCCTTTCGCAGATAAATAGTCAGGTTAACCAAAAGTGTGTCCTACAGTGGTGACTTCATCTCTTCTCTGAGCTTTTATGAATATGAAGCCGCACCAAATGACTGTTTGCTGAATCTTTCAGACCGTATATGAAACAGTATCTTTTGCTTAAATGTAGAGCTTGCTTTCTGTATACCTTAGTTGAGAAGTACCTCTATTTATGACTGATAGATTTCCTGTATTCTCTGTGAAATTTGTGGGCATTATAGGTCAATATGGCTAACAGCGATGTGCCTCCTCCCAACGAGAAGCAAACGGTACATTGGTTCTCATCACTAACTTCCATTTTTAGGTCAAATAGCAAGCGTCCATATTGATTTTTTTGTGGATTACAGGAAGAAATGGGTAAGAGTTCTACACCTCCCTCAAATAAGGAACAGGTAAACATTATTTATTGTGACTCTGACCTATATCTTACGTATATGAACAATATGTTCTGCACTTCTGCCTATAATTAACACTTGCTTTCTTGTCTGTGTAATTTATGGTTTTTATAGGTCATAGTGTCTGACAACAATTTGCCTTCTGCCATCGAGAAGCAAAAGGTACGTTGTTTTTCATCAGTAACTTCTATTTTGTAGATCAAATCGTAAATCAACCTCAGTAAATTTAATTTGGATTTACAGGTAGAAATTGGCAACAACTCTACACCTTCCTTAAATCAGGAACAGGTAAAATATTGTTTTTGCTAAATCTTTTATATGAGGGCTTATTCCATTTTCCTTAAAGTAATTTTTGTTTGATTGATAGATTCCTTGCATTCTGTGTAATTTGTGGGCTGTATAGGTTGAAGTGGCCAGCAGCAATGTGACTTCTGCGAGCGAGACACTAAAGGTATTTTATGTTGTCTTGAAATTCTATTTTCATGTCACATAGAAATTCAACAATGACTGTTTTACCCCCCTCCCCCCCCATCCCCCACCCAAGGTTGGGGATTGGGATTTGGGGTGGCACACCCTCAAGGCCTCACCTTGTGATTCTGAGTTTCTGACTCCACTTATTTTCTTCAACTTTATTTGGCATATATTGATCGGTAGAAGTAGTATTTGTAAGCTTTACAAATCTGTTTACTGTATGAGACTAACTTGGTTTCAGCTTGGATCCAGGGTGCCCCTTTTTTTTTTGTTTTGGGTGGGGTGGGGGTGCTTGGAGGGTTGGATTCTTTTTATCTTGGTTGGTAAAGACCAACTTGTATACTGTATAATTCTAATATCTAACCAGTTTACTTTTTTTTTCTTGTAATTGTCTAGATCATTGGTACAGCAACGAGTGATATGGAATATAGAGTAGAACTATTTAACAGGTACCTGATACTGACTGTGCATTTTACATTTTCACTGCGTACATATTGTACAGTTTGTCCAGTCTTTTCTATCATTAAGAAGGAAATGTCTAATCTGCACTTGTGAAATATGGGATTTTATATAGTTTTCTATCATGTTGCTGAATGGTGTATCTGGCTTATTTTTTTTAATCGAGACATGTGCCAAAGGGCAGTTATCAAGTAGCTACTTCGGCTTTTCTTCACTTGTATCTTTAATAATGTGCTGCTCTTGAAGTCAATTATATTTTTTTACCATCTTAACTGATATCTTTGGTTGGCGGTTGAATTCTTGTTTATAATATTCGCTGGTTTTTCCAAGCTGTGCTTCTGCGGTTGACATATGGCTGTTATCTGATATAGGCTTACCCACACTTGCTTCAGCAAATGTGTTGACAAAAGGTGGATATTCTTATACTAATGTTTTACTAGGGAGTTGATTGTGTTAGCAGCATCGGAATGCAAAAAGGTTATAGTAATCATATTTACCTCTTTTTCTTGTAGATTTAAGGATGGCGAACTAAATATTGGTGAAAATACATGCATTGATCGTTGTGTTTCAAAGTATTATCAGGTGAGGTACTGAGCATCATCATATGTCACATCATATACATTTTTTGATGCCCGAGGAAATGCTGCGAATCAAATTGGGTTTCTAATACTTGAAGCCTCTGTGTTGGCATTAAGGTATTGATATTGTTTGTTTGGACTCGTGTGAGTTGGGGAGGGAAGATGGAAAGTTGGCATTGTCCAGTTCCATTTCTATTCCTCATAATATCCAAGGGTCAATGATCCACTAGTTTTAATAGTTAACATACTATTTGGTTTGTGGGAAAATGCTTTGAAAATTGTTTTCATCATATCTTTTGTTTGGTTTGACGAGGGGAAGGGGGAAAAATAGTGAGAGAAAATTCGATTCCCCGAGGAAAAGGAAGGAATTTTCCTTTTTCAAGCAAGGAATGCCAAGTTTTCCCTTTCTTTCCTCCTCTCCTCTTGTCTTCCATTTATGCCTTGTTTTGGAGAAGATCTGCAGAATCACTAGAGAATCCATTGATTACTTTTTCTACTGGGAGATTCTAGTGTGCTTATGTACATCTTTAAAAGAAAAACAAGTGTCAAAATGGTACAAGCATTATTTGGCCTGTTACTGTTGAGACGTTGCAAGGCTTCCTTCGCAATATTGATCACTAGAGAGTTCATCGATTACTTTTTCTGCTAGGTTATCCAAGTCTGCTTATGTACATGCTTAAAAAATTACAAGTGTAAATGGTACAAGCATTATTAGGCCTGTTATTGTTGAGACCTTGGAAGGCTTTCACAAAATTTTGAAGGCCAGATGGTAGAAGCTTACAAGTTAGTAGTATTGGTTTCTTCACCAGATTTTGTAGCAGCTTTCATTCTTAAGCCTCTATGATTTTTTTTTTTTTTGATCCTATCTTAAGCCTCTATGATGGGTCATTAGCTTTTCATACTTTGATATATCCTTATTTATTGATTCACTAACTCAATCTGTATGTCTTTTATAAATAAGATCCGAAAATATCAAAAGAGAGGCTATTATACTATTGCTGAAGAGTGCTTTATGCAATGCTCTTAGAACCATAAATTTTTGTGATCCTGAACGATAATGCTGTGGATGAAATTGGCAAAAATCTAGTAACGATATTCCTTGTATTCTGTCCTTCCTATTGTTAACACTGCCAAAAATTGGCAGTTTATGCTATTACCCTTCGGGATATTCATGATGAAAGCTGGAAACAGATGCTGCAATTTCTATGTTTTAACCACAGCTCTTTTTCATGTTTCCCCAGGTGAATAGTATAATCGGTCATATACTTGCATCTGGTGTATCTCGTCGCAATGCCTTGTAAATTCTGGCTATTTGTTAGTCACAGACGTGCAGTTGCTCTCCCAAGTTTCTCGAGTCAGTACTTGCATACACCAATAACCACCGGGTGAAATCAAGACTTGGAATCTTTGGGAGGTTTGTTCTTGTTCTCTGGAGTATCATCTTCAAATCGTTGTGACATGGTCGGAGACTATAATGTCAGTATTGAGTTCATACCTGACAAGCTCTACCCTGTCATCAATTTTGTAGAAGACGGTAATGTTTTGATGTATCATTGTTATTCTTTATTGTTACTAGATTTTTTTACTTGGTTCTAACATACTGATGATATAGAGGGAACGGTATAATCCAATTTTACCAAGGATTGAAAGAAAAAGGATAGGAAAAGGATCCACCCTTATTTTATCATAAGTTGATCAGTTTTAATGAGAGGGGTTGACAGATGCAACAATTTTGCTGTTGGTCTATACATTTTACCTAGGACGATAGCATGAATACGGAATTTCTCTATTACGTGACATTGAAATATATATGTATGTAGGAAATTTCTTTTTGAAGCATGTATGACATGGCACATTAATTTTGTGTAGGAGAAACTGAATTACTTTTGATTCTAGTGTGGTCGTGTGGAAATGCTGTATAATTTCAGTTTTTTCATATAAGACCACGAGTACAAGGGACTGAAGGGAGAGCCGAGAGCCTATCGCTATGAAGAAAATATTAGATTATCGATACGATTTAGCAATTCAATGATCAATCCTGGCTAGCAGGAACCATCTTGGTTCAGATTGTTGTCTAATTCTTCTCGTACTTGGAGGCATAATTGTAAGAAAATGTTGGGCAGTGCGGGAATTAGGTTTCTCTACGGATCAATGCAAACAGTTTTAGGCAGACTGATATCTTGGTAGTTGTCTGTTTTCTGATCATCAGCTGGCTATTAAACAAATATCTAGGCCAAATTAATCCCCTTCAAGCAATGGTGAATGATAACTAACAACAAAATTAGATGGAGTAGTCTTTGTATCCGTCAATCCATTATTTTACAACAAAGGGAACAATAATAGTGAGCAAGAAAGCAGTACAAGTGGATACCGAGTTCAATGGCAAACCAGCAATAAGGAAAATAAAAAATGGAAAAACGAAGGAAAATCACACATCAAAAAGTATAGTTTGGCATTTAGAACGTCCGCAGCCCTTAGCCTGGGCCAGATGGTGGATTTAACAGGCCGATTGAGAGGCCTCATCCGCGAAGGAGCCACAGCTGTTGAAGATTGTCTTGCCGAGGTTGTGCTCAGCTGGTATGCCTTCGGCTTGTAAAATGCTACAGAGGCAACTATCCAGCTCGTTGAAGCCAACATCATTAGACTGCATGGCCCCTAGTATACCGCAGCAAATTCGAGGGTCTGCGCCATCTACAACGGGGGTAACACATAGGTCCCTCAAGGCATTCACATCGCACTGTTGGCAGTACAACTGCGTAGGCAGAAGGGCAATGAGGAAGCAGATGATGAATACAAAGGCTGATTTGTTAGCCATACCGCTTTATCTTATTTTCCTTTTCTTTTGTTTGATAAATCTTGTGGAATTTGGATTGCAATTGGATGGAGAACAGTGAACATTGCCTGCATGGTCATGTCTTATTTATACACATTTGCGACATGGTAGATAAGCTAGTTAGCTGCTTAATTAAACCCTTATTCAGCCGGCCATTTCTCTGTACTACTTAATTAATCCTACGCACGAAGGCGCTACCAAATACGAGGAATGACAGTTCTAATTTAAAAGAACCTGACAGCTTTGCAAGGTGAAAGGTTTGTTCAATATAATTTTACATATTAATTATATACTTTTGATGGAGATGAGGTAGTGTAAAATAATAACTGTGATAATCAATCGGAGGGTTTTTCTGGGTGCTTTCCGCTTATAAAATTAAATGAGGGTAAAGTTGATAACAAACGATTAATTGAGTCAGTCATAAAAGTGCAAAAAAAATTCAAAATTATTTGTTTTTATATAATTTGTCAATCGTTGAGATTGTTTTACGATACCTTTGACAGATATGCTATTTATTCTAGTATTTGTTTTAGCAGGCAGACGGAGAGACTATTCATGTTGGAGATTTGATAGTGAAATTCACGACATATATATATAGGTTATAACAAATAATTTCATGGCAGGTTAACAGCTGGTTTATTCAGGGCATGCACTACTAGTCTACTATACAACTGTTCGATTGCCGACTTCATTAAGGTGACGACATAAAAAATTGCTATAACTTGCTTCTCTAGAAAAACCAATGCCGTCGAATCAAATATCTGGAAACTTCTTTAAGAAACATGACAGGGTAAAATCTTATGTTTTTTCTTCTTCTATAGAGCAAATTAAAACTGCAAGAAAAGGGGACTATGTTTTTATAAACTTATATTGTTCGTAGGACAAAGCTTCCATATACATTATTGATCTTTTTAAAAATCTCACCAGAAACTAATGTATATTGATTTAGGGTTTCTCACAATCAATACAACTATACAAGGAGCATCGAATGAGAATAAAGTAATTATTGCTTGTATGATTCCTCCTATCAAACATCTTGATTTACTATAAGCGGCCAAAGGGCAGTGTATATTAGAAGGTTAGAGATTTTCGAAGTAAAACAATGTATACAGTACAGTACACAGGCCTTGGCAGACAGAGATCTTTGTAATTGTCTGATTCTTCTTATCGTCCATACTTTCCCCATTCGAGCAATGGTCATGATTAGCCAAAGTTACACTTAGGTAATCGACCCTCGTGACCTCCCATCGCCTGTTGTTGGTCTGCTCCTCAATAGGGGCTTCCCATATTTGCTGCCTCCGCCCTATGTTGGAGCGTCGTGCCTCTATATCCCTGGAGTAGCAACCAATTGGGGGATTGCAATCGGATTCCGAGCATTGCTGCTGCATTCATCTCGGATCCTTTCGCATGGCCTGTCCAAGATCATACCGGAACCGGGATGGCAGACTCTGGCTTCCTGATCAAACCAGTGTGCCAGCATTCGGCATTTCAGTTCCCTGTCTTTGATCATGGGCTGTTCTGTATATAGAAACCATGCAGCAACGTAAGATTATAAATGAAATTCACCTGGTGGATTATTTTTAAGAAAAATTGACAAAACTAAACAAAATACAATGACTTGGTACTTACAATTTGGTATTTCACTGATTGGATCAATACTTCTTGGCTTATCACCTTTAGCCTTATATATACTTGATTCTGTTCCTTCATCCATCTTTCCTCTTTATTTGTCTAGCAGAATTGATGTGCAAATCATACACATTGTTAGTTGGTCACCTCAGAAGCAAAAGTGATGGGAATTTCTGGAAAAAAAAAAATTGCATTTTGTTATAGAAGAAAAGAATGTCCAAGGCCGGTGTATGTTAATATAGTGAATTAGCAAATGTTTTATAAATAATAAATACTGATATATAAGATCAAACATTTATAACCTACAACTTCTAAACTCGTGGTCTCGTGATAAGTGTGAGAGATGTGCACTTGCCAATCTTCCTGGCCATGGAAGAGACTGGCAACTGGCAACGTCAATCTCATGCTTCTTGTAGCCATAACATATGCCATCTATGTTAATCTATTTGACACAAGCATTATTATCCATATACACCAAGATTTTTCTAAGACTGAGCTCTCTTGCAAACGCCAGGCCTCTTGATAAGGATAATATATAATTCAGCGTTGAAGACAGTAGCTAATTAAAGTTGGTGTGGAAAGCCTCAAGTAAGCCACTAGCACTATCACGCCTGGAGTTCCTCAGGATGTACCATATGTGTTCAATGCAATCCGACCATTACAAAGGGCCTCCTTAATTTCATAGAACTTGCGCATGAGGAACAAAGAAGTATCGATCTGGTGGTATTACTTTAGTTTTATCAAATACTTCACAATTGCGCCACTTTCACAACCACCAAAGGGTCGCGATAATTAAACTTGAGAGGCTAATATTCATGTCTTGAGATTGATTTGGGGGAAGAGTTATCTACTAGCCATTCATAGAGAAAGCTATGGTTGAAGGAGGTGAGCCGGGAGAGGCCTCGAGACTATGCCACACATTTCTAGCCCGAGGGCAATCATGGAGAGTGTGTAACAAGGTCTGTTCTGGAGCATTGCATCTAGTATCTGTGGAAGTGCTATGATGAACATTGACATAAAAAATGTGCAGAGGGAGGATTCACTGCCCTGCAAAGTTCAAACTTCATGAAGAATGTACGACGGTATACATTAAGCTCACCACTATTTTGTGACGACTTGAAAATATGGTGTGACAAACAAAAATCCTACCGGTTTACTATATATCGAACCCCATCCTTGATACGCACGTTTAAGTTTCTATAGAATATAAAGAGAGGCCCTTATGTCTTTTTGAGCAGACATGGCTAGATTTGGGTGGCTAGGAGAGAGTGTCAATATAAAATTGGCCTAAAGAGACAACCATCACCAACAGTGAGCACTTTTACTTCAACCATAGTGTAAAAATTCCATTGCTTTGGTCATCACTTAGGCAGTTAGGCTTAGTACGTACATCACTTAGGCTTAGTACATATCATTTTGAAAGGTATTCCAAAGCGTTAACTCCATAATATTTTAAATATGTTACAGCATAATATTTGTAAATTTTGAAAGATTGTCTCTTTATGTTAAAGGTCACATAATAAAAAATAAGCCATAACAATATGATGTTTTTACCACTAACGCTAACAATGCTATAATATATTATTATAATTACAAAAATGCTTGTGTGGTGGAACTGGCAGCCTAATCTACAAAGCTTATGCAAAACTTGAACAACACAAACAAGTTTCGACAACCATTGAATCAATCATTTTGTCCCCAATGGTTTATCTCGCAAAGAAGGGAGAGGATCGCGTGAAAATGGTGCTTAACGTGAGGAGTGAGAATAGTCATCTAGATGAGCAAAAATTTTCGTAGATGAGCAAAAAAAATTGTAGATGAGCAAAAATATAAAAAATAGATGAGCAAAATTTTTGGTAGAGCAAAAAAAATAGATGAGCAAAAAAAATAGATGAGCAAAAATTTTTGTAGATGAGCAAACAAAATTTCGTAGATGCAAAAACATTTAAGATGAGCAAAAAACTTTTAGATGAGCAAAAACATTTAAAATGAGCAAAAAATTTCGCAGATGAGCATTTTCACTTTTCACATTAAGAGCCATTTCCACCGGAGCATGCAAGTCCTTCTGTTTTGATGTGTCGTACACCTTTTGAGTCCGAATGTCGACAAATTGGCTCCCTGTACCGATGTCAAACAAGAGTTAACGACACAATTAAACAATAACTTAAAGCAACATAGAAATCAAATTTGCATGTAACGTTGGAAGTTTGAAGGTAAAACACTTGGGAACATTGTCAAAAATAAAAATAAAAATGCGTCATAACTTAAGGGCTCGTTTGGTATTATTATTTGTTTTTAATTTTTAATTAGTTTGTTTGAAACTCGTATCCAGTTTCCGAAAACCGAGAAAAATGGTTTGTAGTTTTTATTTGTCAGTTTCACTTTTAATATAACATTTATACGATTAACTAATTTCTAGTTAGATATCTAAATTAGTATATACAATCATCATTTAAAACCAATCACATCAAATTTGAGTAGTGCTTCTCCACTTTAACCAACTTGTCTTGACTCTAAACGCTACATCTTCATCCAATACCTTTTCTATCTGACATTTAGAATCAAATAACGAAAAAAGTAAGGCCATATTCTCCTCACATGAATTCAAGTTAATTTCAGTTCCTTTCAGTTATCTCAAGTTCTCTCCAGTTCCTTCCGATTGATTCCAGTTGCTTCAAATTCTCTCGAATTCCTCTCCAATTCTCTCCAGGTTTTCCAGTTAATATCTTCCAATTATATAACTCAATTCAGTTCTCTCCCGTTCCTTCCATTGCTTTCCAGTTCCTTCCAGTTTTCTCCATGAGTTCTTTCCATTTGCCTCTAACTCCTTCTACTTCAGTTCAGTGCAAATTTGCGAGTTTCAGTTGAAAAGAACAAGGCCTAAAGTGACCTCACCTCTATCCTCACCTTTATTTCTTAACCATTCCTGCTATGTTTTTAGGCCGTATAAGTTTCTTTTGGCTAATAATGTATAAAGTTGTTATAAGTTGGACAGTTGTGCGAGATAGATGAATTTTATCTATTTTAATGTGATCCTATATTGACAAATAGAATATTTAAAGCAAAACATACATTTTGAAAAGGCCATGAAGCAATCGTAAATGTTTGAATATGTCATAAAGAAAGGAGGCCTAGAACAGAAGAAATTACCAAGAGTAGAAGAGCTCAAAACGATGTGTCAGCTTCAAGTAGATGTGGATTATTCAAGAATCGAA
>CAAKMY010000810.1:3512-23967 GCA_901111285.1 Corrigiola litoralis
ATATTTAGCAAACAAAATGTGCATTGCCAAACGTGAAAACACTCTCTATGAAGAATAAATAGAACTAGAGGGAGTAGAATCTTAGAGTGGCGGATTCATAATAGATTTAATAATTTAGTGATCATAAGGATGCTATTGACATGAAGCTTGGGAGCACCATGCACACTAATTTGGCTATAGAACCTTTACATTTTTACATCGTTGCATCCTATGGAGCTGGGTGATATAAATTGGAGGACTGCCTTGGATGTTCTGTGCGACAAGAAAGTATATGGAAGTTATGAAACTCTCTTTGCTTTGGATTTTGTTGGCTAGTCAAGCACTCAACCCTGGCGAGTTTAGCCGCTATTGCTGATTGGTAAAATGAGGATGTTAAGCTATATGTATTATTGTGCATGGATTCTTTAAGATAAGTTAGGAGTGACCTCCATTTTAAAGAAATGGGAGGAAAGCAAACTTAGATGGTTTAAGCTTGTAGGCAGGAAATTTATCTTTTGCCCAGTGAGGAGGTTTAAGAGGATTTATCAATGGATACTTTAAGACAGTTAGATAGGGGCCTGAGAGGCTCCTCAGGCCCCTTTTTATTTTTTTCTTTCCTGTTTGCAAAGCTCAAACATAAATAACATTGCATAACAAAAAAAGACAAAGAACACAAACCCACTATCTATCCCTACATTTAGCAAGGGGACTAAAATAACCTAGACTCATTCGACCAACATATACTTACACTGACCACAGGAGACACACAGACTTCTTCACAGGACTTGTTGACACTGCTCAGAGTTTGTGGAGCAACCACGGGGAGTATTCATGCCAATGCATGAACTGTCATAAATGGGCAATCTGTAAGATAGTGCATTAGTAGCGCAACAAAGTATTGCCATATGTACTTGTTGTTATTTCCCTTGAGTGGTTGGGCGCATTAACAAGATTGTTATTCTAGCTGGACTAATTTCGCGTTTTCTTAGCTTTTTAAGCTTTGTGTATTGTGCCTAGCTCCTGATTATCTGTATCGTTAGCACAGTTTATTGAAATATTAGCAGCTTGAACACCATTGGGTGGTATTGCATCAGCAGGTATGGGGTCGTATAATATAGATGAGTTGTGCGAATACGAGTTCACTTGATGTGGTATCCGTTTACCAATCATGACTACCAATATGGCCAAACTCTTGGTTTGTTGTCACTGGAAAACCATGAATTCGTATCAATTATTGCAGTGCTATCATGGCCTATGGGAGTTGGAAATCCTAGCCTCAAGAAGTTCTTCATAAACCATTTTTGGAATTGGAAAAGTAGAGACCCACCTCTTCCGGTTAAATTCGTTTTTGCTTGACCGAAACATTGAGCTACTGGAAGAAGAGGGGGGGGGGGGGGTTGGACAGGCTGTAACATAATGCGTACACTTCTCACATAGGCTGTGACCTTTGATTGGATGATTATATGGTGCAGTATGATTCATGTACCAAAATCTATAGGAAGAAAATCAGCGTTTTCTACTTGTGGGAAGTGTTTCTTTTTATGGGTCCTTTGGTTGCGACCTGTCTGATCAGTCAGTGTTTAAAATGCATCTATATCTTTATCTTCCCTCGAACCATACTCAGCAGTAGCATATGAGGATGTACATATTGTGACAGCAATTTAACCATTATTCTTTCTGCCAATCACCCCTTTTGAATTTTGAGTAGTCTATGGCTGGCGGCTGCTGGTGCTCTGGATTGTGTGATCCTTATTTTGAAACATACTCCCTTTGTCCCAATAGAATAGCCCCATATGCTTTTGGCACAAAGATTAAGAAGAGAAGAAACTAAAGGGTCCTACATACAATTTGATGAGTTAAAAGGAGATTGTGGTAGCCCATCTAAGCATATGGGTGGTTCACACATAAAAGTAAGGGCATTTGTGTGATAAAAATGGCCAAAATCTTACCTATTCTATTGGGACACCCTTAAAAGGAATATGAGGCTATTCTATTGGGGTGGAGGGAGTAGCATTTGTCTTTGGGAATGCTCTCACCTGGTGAGCCTAGTCATTCACCCAAGAAAGATACTTTGGTCTGTTCAGTTTTGACTTGTAAAATTATACTCTTTATGTAGTAGTACTATATATTTCTTATATATTTCAGGACTGATTTTAGCAACTTTGCTGATTTACAATCTGTCCATCTTGCTTACTATATATATATATATATATTTCTTGTAGGAATCTGCGGTGGAATAAACTACAGGATATCCTTCCCCCTGAAATTGGTGAACTGAAAAGTCTGACCCATCTGTGAGTAATCTTTACTTGTATATTTGTTCATCTTGTTTCTTTAAGGTTTGATGTCCATTTACCTCTTTTTGGTTGAAATCTAATGAACATTGCTTTCACAGATACCTGAGCTTCAACAGTTTTAAGGGGGAAGTTCCCAGGGAACTGGCAAACCTTCATGAACTGAGGTATTTGTATCTACACGAGAACCGTTTCACCGGGCGCATTCCCGCAGAATTAGGCACTCTACAAAATCTTCGGCATTTGTAAGATTTATTTTTCGTATCAGAAATTCACCATTTTCTGTTTCTTCTATCAGACATTTCATTTTTCGATTTCCTTGTACTTTTAGCGACCTTGTTTTAATCAATTATTCAGATTTTTGGTTTTCTATCCACCCAATGACACTATTTCTCTTGTAGCGATGTCGGTAACAATCATTTAGTGGGCACTATCAGGGAACTCATACGCATTGAAGGATGCTTTCCTGCTCTCCGTAACCTGTAAGCTACTGTATTGAAGTTTTTGACACTATCTCCCGAGTGGGTCTTCCGATTCATATAGAGCATTAACTCTTTTGTCATATATGTTCAGTTACCTGAATAATAACTATTTAACTGGGGGAATTCCTGCTCAGCTGGCAAACCTAACGAATTTGGAGATATTGTAAGTAATGCTCTCCTTTTCTTGGGTTTTAATATGTTTCTTTCCAGGTATATTGAAGGGCTGGCTGCATGATGCATAATTTTTTCTTTTTTCCTGGAGTCACTTTCTATTTCACTTGGATTATGTCATCAATTATGCTTTATTGACCAGGCACCTTTCCTACAACAAAATGACTGGAATAATACCATTTGCACTTGGTCATCTTCCTAGATTGACTTACCTGTAAGTCTCTTAACCCTAATTTCCTACTTATTTCAGGATTTATGTATTGGGCCTTTAGTAAACAAATGAAAATGCAGTGGAGAAAATCTGATCGTGTTGTCTAATAGACACAGAAAGCAAAGATCTTACTCTTTTACAGTCACAATCTAACATAGGAGTGTCGATTACTAAGGTTGTTCGTGCATGAGGAGTTGAAGTGTAATTCTGGACTCAGATGGTCTCTATGATATTTTGGTACCCTTTGCTTCATAATATAAGGATCTTAATCTTCTTATGTGAGTTATTTGACTCAATCAAAGGCTCTATGAATCACAGGTAGTATAAAATTGTTGCTTACTTTTAGATGTCTTGGAAGTCTGAAGCTTCAGCACTCCTTGTACCTTCCAGTGGCTTCTATTCTGACAACAAATGAGAAAATGTGACATCATTTTGGTTGTTACCAGATCAATGTTGGCATATCTCCTAGGTGGTGTTTTTTGATAGCTTTGGGATGACGAGTTGAAATACCTCTCGATAATGAGCCTCCCTCATCTGACCAGCTGGCTGGTGTTACTTGTTAGCTTGCTACCTTACATTTTGAGCAAATACATCCACAGTTAGGTTATATGTAAAACTATGCCCCCTCCCCTGAGCCACAAAGAAGATAGACGAAAAAAATTTCACTTCAGTCTCTTGGATAGAAGGGGAGAGCTTTTTTTAACTTGTCGTTCATTCTACTATTTGTAGTCACGTTCATTGTTGTTTTTAGGTATTTGGATCACAATCAATTCAGCGGCAGAATTCCTGATGCATTCTATAAACACCCATTCCTGAAAGAAATGTGAGTTTTCCTTGATTTTACATGTTTATTGGATTGAAGGAAATGTCGAGTTGGAATCTGTTGACAAATTTGTTTCTTTCCAGGTATATTGAAGGCAATGCATTCAGGCAAGGTGTAAATCCAATAGGTGTCCACAAGGTCCTTGAAGTCTCGGACACAGAGTTTTTGGTCTAAGTTAAAACATGCCACTATTCTTTATTTGTTCAAAGAAATGCTTATACGTTTGCTGATTCTACCCACGCATGGAATTTGATCTCGTCAGCAACCCTAAAGTGTAGATGGAAAAAGTTACATCTTTGTTTTTAGATATAGAATGAAAAATCAAGAATGTCTATCAATATTCACAGGTTCTCATGGTAGATGTTAGCATTCAGATCCCAATATTGTTATGGATGTTCTATATTCTGAAGTCCTAATGCATTGATGAGGCATCATAATGACTTGTATGTAAAGAAAGCCTGTTTGCTTGCAAGCTTGTAGACCAAAGAAATCAAGTCTTTCAGGTGTATGGAGTACTGTGTAGTTAGCATTATTTTAGATTGAATGTATTGGAGCTTGCAAAATAGCAGCAGCGTGGCAATGGTACCATAAAATGACGAGCATTTCTCATGGAGAAATCCATTTCGATTCTCTGAAAAGGTTGGTTTGAATTCAGGAAGGCTGTCAGTCTGTCACGAAAATGATCCAAGTTTAGTACACTGCTTTTGTAGCGCAATTGGTCAGAATTGAGTAAGCAGGGGTATTGAGTGCAACTCTTAAAAAGAGAACACCTACCTGAGTTATTTTCTGGGCCTCTCCAAGATTTAGCAACTTTATGTGCAGCAAGCTCTCCTTAGAAGCAATATGATAAGCATGATTGTGATCAACCACTAGAGAAAGGAACTAGTCAGAAAAGGATAAATTTCTATATGATGAAACTATGAAAGACGGAATGTTTTTTTTTCAACTTTGATGACAAAGGACGTTGAAAATGAGTGTTAAGTGGATTCTTTGTCGACTAAGGAAGTAAGGAGTACTACGTATATCCTTAGGTATAAATACATAGTTATCGTTCTATTAGTCGTTCTTTTCGTCAAGCAAGTTGACGAGGTAATATGATGGACAATCAAATTTAACTTTTGTTCACTGTCAATGTATAACCTGCCCGTCTAGCTCAGTTGGTAGAGCGCAAGGCTCTTAACCTTGTGGTCGTGGGTTCGAGCCCCACGGTGGGCGTAGTTCTTCTTTTGACTTGATTGACTTTTTTAGCCGGCCCAGCCTGATTTAGATTGGTAACTTTCGTAGGAAATGTAGTTGTAGTAGAATACTTGACTTGAACTCAAAACGAAATGAACATTTTGTAAAAGGACACCCAAGGGCAGAGAACAAAATATACAATAGATAAATAACCTTTGTTTGAACTTTTGAAGAGTAGCATTCAGAGACCATAACATATGTAGTAGTAGCTAGGAACTTTTTTTTTTTTTTTTTGAAATGAGTAGCAAGGAACTTAGGATATGTCAAAATTTGTTTCTCGCTAGTAGTTCTGCTATATTTTAGCTGATTAACTTATCCATCCCTCCATTACGAAAAAAGAGTCCCTTCTCATATAATCCACTTACAAAATAAAGTACAGTTACTTGCCCATAATCTCATCTCTCCTCCAATATGTACAGAGAAGCAAATTTTGGCCAAGATCTTCCAGCAGAAGTTATGAAACAATAAAATTTATACGGATAACAAAATTAAACAAGGTTGTACAATATGTGTATTCTAGTTCTTTTTTCATGTTTACTTCTAGTCACAAGTGGCGTATGCTTAGGGGTTGATAAACAAGAGAATGATGTTTTGGTGACAATCAGAGGTGCAACATCCATTGCTAAAACAGATGATAATTTCATATGTGCAACTTTGGATTGGTGGCCTTCTAACAAGTGTGACTACGGTCACTGCCCTTGGGGCAGGTCTAGTATTCTTAATCTGGTATCGATCAGTCCATCACATAACGTCTATTCTGTTTTCTGTTTTACATCTACAACTATTGGTTTGATATATCAAATATTGTTGATAGTTGAGTTCATTTTTTTCAGGATTTGCGAAACGAAATCCTATATAAAGCTATCAGAGGTAATTGGTCTTAGTTTACACATCTTTCTTTCATGGAAAGTAAACTAAATTTAAGTGTGTCTCTTGTGAATTTGTGATATTGACTCTTAAATTATGTACTTTTGTTCAAGTATTAGCCCTTTCATGAGAAAAAAATGGCCAATAAATGAAGTCTAAGCGCATTGTAGATTAGTTATATGAGTTCTACAGTAGCAACAGTTTTAATACACGACTAATGTTGCAGAATTTAAAGGAGTGAGACTGAGAATTGGAGGTTCACTACAGGACCGAGTGTTTTACAATGTGGGAAGAGCAGAAGGCGAATGCCGTGAGTTCCACAAAAGTGACAAAGGAATGTTTGGTTTCAGCAAGGGCTGCCTGCACATGCAGAGATGGGATGACCTTGCTCAGTTGTTCAATGACACTGGGTAAACACCCATCACACATTTCTAGTCATTTACATTGTATAAAACCAAGCCTATGGTCTTATAAGCGTACTTTGATGCATGACCAATTTACAGGGCTCTGATAACATTTGGGTTGAATGCCCTCATTGGAAGGATAAAATTCAAGGATGATGATCTTTATGTAGGAGACTGGAACCGCCAAAATGCACGCGATTTCATGCTCTACAACATCTTGAATGGACACAAAGTTGATTCTTATGAACTTGGTACGTGGAATTGATGACTAGTTATTAGATATATGAGTTAGGGTACGTGAGTTGCTTAATTGGTTAAGCTAAGCTATATATATGACTATTTCAACTGCCAGGAAATGAGCTGTGTGGAGGAGGGGTATTAGGAAGAGTAGAGGCTAAGCAGTATGCAAAGGATATGATAGCACTCAAAAAATTGGTACATGAGTTGCACCCAGATCCAGACACCCGGCCGAAGGTCTTGGGTCCAGGTGGTTTCTACAATGAACAATGGTTCAACATCTTCCTACAAGAATCTGGACCATATGTTGTTGATGGATTGACCCATCACGTATACAATCTTGGTGCTGGTATGTTTTTTTACTGATCTTTTCCTATTTGCTTCAACTCGCTTTGGCTATTTGTGCTTCTTGGGACTTTGGTACTTTCGACAATCCGACTACATAGTCTTTCATTCATTTATTTGATCCCAAATGACAGACTCTAGTTCCCCCAAATCGATAGCCATTATTATTTATGGTAATTGAGACAAAACATAACTTTTGTCAGGAGAGAAAATAAACTGAAGCAGATCCAAGCTCCAACTGTTTGTTACAAATTGATACCTGTGTACTACTACTAGTCTACTATAAACATCATCTATACTGGAGTTATAATCGATGATTGATTACACATATTCATTCACTACTATCTTGGTGCATGATGTATCATACCAGAGGTGTATCCTATAATTTAACCAAGGCCAGAGTCTTACGACTTGAGCGCTCTATATAACGCCTAACTCAGCTTGAAATTATCCTTTTTTTTTGGCATCCTTAGCATTGAGCATAAGGAGGCAAGTATCTTGTGTTTTACCTTAGCTTATCCAGTTATACTCATCTTGCACTCTACTGTCTAAGGTGTTGATAAGGAACTCATCAACAAGGTCCAGGATCCATATTATCTAACACAAGCAGCTGAGACATTCAAAGATATTTCCAGAACAGTTGATCGCTTCGGACCATGGTCAGAAGTCTGGGTTGGAGAAGCTGGTGGAGCTTTTAACAGCGGTGGCAAAAACGTCTCTAACACTTTCGCCAATGGCTTTTGGTCTCTTTCCTAACGCATTTTCTCATACCTTCCTGAAATATCAATTTTTCAAAAATTTAGCGCCGCAGAACAAAAGGCAATTACTTGTTTACCTTCTCATTTTATTTACTGGGACAGGTACTTGGATCAACTGGGCATGGCATCTACCTTCAACCATAAAGTCTTCTGTAGACAAGCCTTGATCGGAGGCAACTATGCGCTCCTGAACACCACAACGTTCATCCCAAATCCCGATTATTACGGGTATGTATTAAAACGAAATGATACATTGAAATCGTCCGATATTATCTCAATTTTCACCTCTAGACCCTAGTCTTGATTTGTATATGCAGAAACTTTTGTACCTCTTGTAAGTTGTAGGTAATGAGATACTTTGAGTGTGTAAAATCACTCGCTAGCCAAATTTGCAAATTTTGTCATCTAATCTGACCTCATCTTGAAATAATATTTCAGCGCGCTTTTGTGGCATCGATTGATGGGGAACAAAGTACTTGCTACAACCCATAATGGATCCTCTTACCTGCGAGCATACACGCATTGTTCCAAAACCAAAGTAAGCTAACCAAATCCTAGCTAAGTACTCCCGGTTATGTTTTTTCATCTGATATTTAACTTTACCTTTGTAACACATTTGGCAAATCTTTCTTCTTATTTACAGCCAGGGGTTAGTGTGATGTTGATCAACATGTCAAATTCTACGACTTTCAATGTGTCTTTGGTGAATGACTTCAACTTCTTCCCTGAGCAAAGAATGACAAACACAAAGGCATCGGTACAACAGAGAGAGGAGTACCATTTAACCCCTAAAGATGGGAATATACAGAGTAATGTTGTGCTTCTTAATGGGAAGACATTGAAGCTAGATATTGAGACATTCGACATC
Source organism: Corrigiola litoralis (assembly GCA_901111285.1). Lineage (NCBI taxonomy): Eukaryota > Viridiplantae > Streptophyta > Magnoliopsida > Caryophyllales > Caryophyllaceae > Corrigiola > Corrigiola litoralis. Next base: position 12,188 of record CAAKMY010000810.1, read on the forward strand.
CCTAAGATGAAGCCCAAGCTTGTGAACTCTACTTCTCCAATCACAGTTGCACCTCATTCCTTTGTGTTCGTGACAATTAGAAACTTCCAAGCTCCTGCTTGTGCCTAGATTTTACTCATTGAGCGTTGTTTGGGACAGGGGCAGCCGGGCAGGTAACTAGTAACACCAATGGGATGGATACCGTTTGTAAATGACATTTTTTTACTAGGCAAGAGAAATTTTATTTTTTCTATTTGAACATGATTACAAGCTTACTTACCCTCAATCAAAGTGAATTGTTTAGATGAATCTTGGAGTTCAACCTACCTAGAGATTATCCCAAATTAAAATCCTCATACCCCCACCCCTTTCTCCACGAGCAGTATAAGCGGCTCCAATATACCAAAATAAAAAGCTTAGGCCGAAGTCTAATTTTGTTCCGGTTTTATAAGATGTCTACGGTCGAAAAAGACACAATAATTAGTTTCACCAATGTAGTATCTTTTAACCAAATCACAACTAGACGAAATCGTGGCCGTTTGGCTGACCACAAGAATTCTTAACATTGACAAATTTACAACGAAGAGAACTAGCTCAAGTGGTTGGAGCTATCTTACCCCAATCATAAGGTTGGTGGTTCGATTCTTATCTGTGACTTAGTGTGCTCCTTTAAGACAAAAAAAAAAAACATTGAGAAATTTACAAATCACGAATTTCTATATCGTTCAAAGTTATTTGGTTGAACATAGAAAATACAATTTTCTCTAATTACCTAGAAGGGACTAGGTAAGCAATTTCCTTCATTATAATTATGTTTTGTGTCAGCTAAAGTAACAACTCATACATTTGCAATTCTTAGGAACTTGGAATTCATGTATCATTGTTTGTGATAATCCATCCTCTAATACGATGCTCTATATTACTATATACCTTTATGCTTTCACGTGCTTTCTAAAATTTAAGAACTTTATGAACTTACTTGAAGTCTTAAGAAAACTTAAATAAATAAATAAAAAGCGATCTTCAGTTGTTCCCCTTATCCAAAAAAATAGCTGCTGTCTTTCGCGCCTTATATTATTAGTCAGCATGATCCTTCACACAAAATCTAAATCAAAAAGTGAAGTTGAAAAAGGTAAAATTTTTACCAGCATCATCTTTCTGGGTGTTAGTTAAAACGTACTTTTATCAACGAGGGGCTGTATATCATCTGGTTTTCTTGTTATTAATATACTCTTAACTAAGTAATTAACTTAGTAAAAATGTCCACTAATTATTATTGATGACCCACTGTGCTGAAATGTAACTTTGTACTTATTTGCTCAATCATTGAAGGGCATCAATTAAGGAAGAATAATTCGATAATGACAGACGGTGGCAGTCAACATGTATATTCCCATAATTCACTCAAGTGGCTAAGCAATCATCCACTTTTATCAGCTCTTCATTTCCAGGTTTCAATCCTAAGAAGGTGGTTACTTCTCTCTCTACCCATGCATGTAACTCTCTGTTTCTCTTTTTAACATCTTAGCCCTGAATTCTGCTATGTTGAACCGTCAATTGCATGTCTTTGTTGGATGAATAATCCCTAATGTTGGTTATATGTTGTCTAAGTATAGCATGCTTTGAGTCTTCTTTCATTCTTTTTAAGTTTCTTTTAAATATATTTTCCTTTTGTTTGTTTGTTTGCTTGTGTGTGTGGGTGTGTTTAGGGGTGCCAATGTGATGAATGATGCCCCTTGTATGATGCCACAAACTATATCCTACACTCCCAGTATGATGCCTCATGCACTGTGATGAATATACATAGTATAATTGGTGAATTTGTATGTTATAATTGGTGTATATATAAGTTATATTACTTAATGAATATTCCTTATAATTGGTGAATGTATACGTTATACTAGAGTGAACTCGTAAAGTGTATTATGTACATTATGGTGGATGAATATGTAAGATATGTTTGCTTTTGGAAATATGTCTTTTGGTATTGATGAATATGGTGCGTGATACATCATATAGGGGTATAAAGTATAATAATTGGGGATTGTGGTATATATGAACGAGCTGAGTATATGCCTTGTCATCTGACATGTTACGCTCAGTAGTGCCTTAGATGTTTACCAATATATGCCTATGTAGTCAATGACTCAATGCAAGGGTTGGGTTCTCTTTTAGACAAGCTCGGATCACTTTCAAATGATGTTTCATTATGCTGCCTTCGTTTTCTTATATCTACATATCTATTTAATTAGTTATTCTGTGATCTGTAGTGATTCTAGTGAAGGATTGTAAACATTTCGGAAATGCATGGGCCAGCAGTTGCATCTGTAGATGAACTTTCATCTGGTTGTGATCCAACTCTGAAGCAAGAAGATACTATTTCTAAATTGTTGATGGAATTCATGAACATCTCTAAAATCGACAAGGCTTGGGTCCACAAATTAGATGGTACGGCTATCAGCACTGCAATGACTATGTATCATCTGATTAATTCTATTGGTCTTGTTCTGTAGTTTATCAAAAGGTTTTTCCTTTTGACAGTTGCATGCTGCAACACTGTATTCATGATATTATGTTTACACCTGCATCTTTTTGCAGGAAAGGATCCGAAGGCATTATTTTCTGTTAGTCAACCGAATGTCCTGGCTAATAGCAAAAGAAAATTTCTTTTGTCGGCTACTATACCAGAAAGTGGTGGCAGTCCTAAGAGTTTTCAATGGTCCCCTTTTCCGGTTGAGATGCTTGGCGTATCCATAATACTACCTTCACCGTCAGGTTCTAAGCTCCTTGTTGTTCGAAACCCTGTGAATGACTCTCCGATTAAATTTGAGATCTGGGGTCCTTCAGACTTGGAAAAAGAGTTTCACATTCCTCAATCTGTTCATGGATCACTATATACTGATGCATGGTACTTTTCACTTAGTTGGTCCTCTCCATGTGTAGAGAATAGCTATCTGAGATTCTTATTGGCGTAGCTTTGAGATTATGTCTAAGTCATTTCTTCTGCATGTATCATCTTCATTTGAAGTCAAGAATGGTTTTAGTGCCTTGCAATAGTTATAATTTTGTTTGTTTTGTTTTCTACTTTCTCCTTGTTGATCTTCTTCACTTACAGGTTTGAGGGTGTTTCTTGGAACTGCGATGAGACACTAATTGCATATGTTGCTGAAGAGCCTACCCCATTAAAGCCTACTTTCAGTAATTTGGGTTGTGAAAGTTCCAGTACTACCTATAACGGTTGTAACAACTGGAATGGTCAAGGGTATTGGGAGGAAGGATGGGGAGAAACATATATAAACTGGAGAAGGCCTACAATTTTTGTCATTGATATTAACAGGTCTTATGTGTGTTCCTAATTTGGCATTGTTAATGACTGAGTTCGGGTACTTCTTCCTTTTGAGAGTACAATTCTAACGTTCTCTATGTTGTGCAGTGGAGAGGTACGTGCCGTTGAAGGAATTAAGATGATATTGAGTGTTGGTCAGGTAGTATGGGCTCCAATGACTAATGGCTCACAGCAATATCTGATTGTTACTGGCTGGTCTGCTGAACCGAGAAAACTTGGCATGAAATACTGTACCAACAGACCTTGTGCTTTGTATGCTGTAATGTGTCCTTTCCACAGATCAAAAGTTATCAAATCTGAACCCATGTGAGTGTTTTTTCATGGCCTATTGAATATAGGCCATTGTTCATTTCTTGACCATGTTGAGATGGCATCTGTATGATTTAAACAGTATATATCCCGTTTGACATATGTTACAGATGCAATTCACTTGAAGACTTCAATTTGGTTAATTTGACTCAAGAAATCAGCAGTGCTTTCTCTCCATGCTTTAGGTATGGCTGATACGCTATAACCAGTTCTCAGTGCTCTACAGATCAGGAATCTTTTGCAAGCAGAAAACATCTGAAACTTGGCCCCATAACCTTTTGTCAGCATATTAAGTTTTTTTCCTCTTCATATGAAAGAAAATGACTTTGGTTGTCTTTATTTATATGTATTAGAGGTTCAGCTCTTCCAGCATTTAGTTTGCACATGTGCTTGAGCATCCACGTCTATATTTTGGCTTATGTGTCTGAAATGATTTATAGCCTTGAATCTTTTGAAATTGTCAGGATGGATTGAATGGGAATTTTCTTCTAACTCAAGCAGCCAGAGGGCTCTGTGTATACTTATATGTTTAACCATCAGATCCTACTAAACAAAAGATTTGTGAAACTGATTTACTTGTAGAAGATAGGCACATGTATGCTCACAAACAAGTGAATACCACTTACTTATGGAGGCTAAGTGAACATTTTTGATTTTCTCAGCCCGAACGGGAGATTCCTTGTTTTCTTATCGGCAAAGAGGGCTGTGGAGTCAGGTGCCCACAACGCCACATTTTCTCTTCACAGAGTTGATTGGCCAAATGATGGGAAGCCAAATTCATCAATGCATATCACTGATGTGGTAAGCTCTACGTCTCCACAATTTTATTTTATTTTGGTCTAAATCTCTAAAAGGAGTGCACAAAGTAGCAGATTAGACTCGGAACCCCAACCTCATGAATGGGGAAAAATATCTCGTACCACATATAATATCTCTTGTCCTCCATGTCTCAACTATATTGAGTTCATGCGTAATAGACTTTTCTCTTGCTAAAAGATCTTGCATCATTCCATTGTTCATTTCTTGATTGTGCTGACCAGACCTTTTGGTTATAAACAAGGAAAATTCTACAAGACAAGGAGATGGGGATTTCAAATGACCCTTTTCTTATTTTGCTTGGTTTACTTGAACAGTTTATGTCATCACTTTTCTTCTTTTCTTTACGTTTTAGTAGGTGTGTTTTTAGCTTATTGTCACTTTCTTGCCTAATCCTGACATAGTGAGGATTCTGATGGAAGGGATGCGTGCACAAATCAAGCACCCTTCCTGTGACAGGGATGGAAAGGGTCAATGCTTATGTCTGTTTATCTGAATCTTTGTTTTTATTCAGACATTTCAACCTCGTAAAATTCACTTTGCATATAGTTTTCTTGACTTGATGGTTGAAGACTTGAGAGTAGTTCTTCCCAACAATATCTAGCCCGAGGTAGCACTTTTCTATTGAGGTTCTGTACATGGTGGTTTGGCTTGGCTCAATTGTAATTCCCCAAAGTTGAAAAGAATTGCTTCTGTTACTTGTAGGACCTTGAGATGACTTCACTTGTCTGTAATTCTGGCATCATAAACTTCTCTTTCTAGTTATATAACAACATTACATTACCTCAGTGCCATCAAAGAGGTTGCTTCATAAGCAAGGTTGTTGGGGGGGGGGGGGGCGGGGGGGTCGGAGGGTCAGGTGTACGCAGCCTTAACCCAGAGAGGTTGATTTTAATTGACCCTTGGACTGAAGTGCTGTAGCCATTTGTTACTCCATTGCAATAGAAGGGCAGAGGTTTTGTGAGCCATTTTGATTTAGTCCATTACATTCCAAAATCAAAGAACTATGAATCTTAGGCTCCATCAGGAAAAGATGGAATTTTGCATTTTATTACATGTCAGATAGCTTTGTCCTTAAAGGTATTGGACATTTAGGTACTTATGTAACTGACATTTGATGTCTATTACTTGAAGCCTTTAGAAGCCAATATTAAAAGGGACTGATGAGAATGCATACTGCTACAAAAAGTGGTCTGTCTTGACAGAAGTCTAAAAACATTCGGTAGATTGATATATAAATCTTCCATTATGTGCACATGCTGCGCATGGATTTCCATTGTGTAAGGCAGTTACTGATGTCTAGAATGTTGATTTTTCGATGGTCCCCATTCCCATTGAGCTAGTTTGTGTGATAGTTGTTTGGCCTTGTAACTATAGGTTCCAGTTGTAATGCATGTGGAGGATGGTTGCTTCCCTGGGCTATACTTTCCCATCTTTCTTAGGAATCCTTGGCTTTTTGATGAGCGTACTATGATTCTATCCTCAACCTGGGGGAGCACTCGAGTAATACTTTCAGTTGATGTAGTGAGGTAACGTACACCTTTTTAAATTTCATGGTAAACTTGTTCATTTTCCTGATAAAGTTTCTCTTTCTTTTTTGATGTAATTTTGCAGTGGTTCTGTATCACGAATTAGTCCTCATGACTCAACTTCATCATGGGATGTTCTTGCCCTCGATGAAGATAATATTATTGCTGGTATGATCAAGTCATTTCACATAGGTGTGTATGAAGCTGCTTAAACTTTGATGTATATATCTTTATATCTTTTTGTTTTTTATTTAAAGTATGCAGCAGCCCCGTAGACATTCCCAGGATCAAGTATGGTTGTCTGTCTGAGGGGACATTCCCAAGTGCTTCATGGAATTGGCAAGACATCCCCAGCCCCCTATTCAGATGTTCTAAAGAGGTCAATCTACTAATTCTCATCTGATTAATCTCTTACATATAAGGTGATTTATGCATGCTAGATATTGACTTGGATCACTTGTGGTCCTCTACAGTTATCATCTCAGCTGTCATCCCTTCAGTTCAGTATAATGAAGATTCCAGTCAGAACCATTTCAGATAACTGCACAGAAGGTATCATCGATTTCTTGCTTTTTAATATATGTTTGAGTGTGTTTTGCATAATCACTTAAATTTAAATCTGTGTGATTGCTTGGAAGTAATTTTTATTCTATTACATTCCTCTTGCTAACTAATTTAACTAACAATTAGCATGTTCAAGTGGGTGCATGTACTTGATCTCCAACAACAACAACAATAGAGCCTTAATCCCAATTTGATTTGGGTTGGCTAACATGTACTTGATCTCAGAAAAAAAAAATGTGGGTGCATATACTTTTTCGTTTAGTGAATTACTCTCGAAAGTTCTATTATGCAGGGCTACAAGAGAAACATGACATCAGGTTAACAATCACCCAATTAGTTAAACATGAAATGTTGCACTTGTGGCTTCAGAAGAGCAAAACCAATGTTGCTAGTGTACTCTTTGTTTAAAGACTTTGTTTAGTTAGACGAATGCATACAACTAGCCTTCTGTCAAGTCATGTCTTTGCCCAAGCGTGATGGTGAAAGATGTTCATAGATGAATCTTTGGTTAATTACCCTGCCAACTTCATTTGACGGCAGAAAAGAAGTAATTTAGATAATTAGCAAGAAGTTTATTGCATTATCAGCAGTGGGTTTTCTGCTTCTAAATATTTTCAGGTGCATGAATGTTGCCTATGACTTTGTGCTGATTCTTTCTATTTTGCAGGAGCTCGAAAACCGTTTGAAGCTATATTTGTGTCGTCAACTACAAAGAACGACACTTGTAATCCATTGGTTGTGGTCCTACATGGAGGTCCTCATGATGTCTCAACATCGAACTTTTCTGGGATAATGGCATTTCTTGCATCAATAGGACATAATCTACTAATCGTTAATTATAGGTAATTCAGGCAAACTAGTTATCATAATGCATCTATATGCATGGCTGGTTCTATACACATCAGTTGTCACAGTTCAAAGAGCTAAAAAATTCAAAATGGATGGAAGAATGAGTTTAGAGGAGATATGAAAGGAGGTTTCAGGATAGAGACCCGAGATTAAAATTGGCAAGCACAAGGACAACACCATTTGGATGGTGTTGGGGGCACGGGAACGCTACTTGTGTGCAGCTTTGGTCCCAAGTCCCAACAGGTAAAGACTACTAGTGAAGCTATTGAAGATCCTCAGTGGACTAAACTCTTGGAGAAGTGGAAATTAGTATTATAAGCATAATTACTTTCACATGGTAAATTGGTAAGCAAATCTCATACAAAGGAGTTGACCTAGTGAGAGATTGGGAATACTAGTTCTGAAATAAAAACAAGAAAGGAACTGCAATATGCCCTAAATTTCACAGTGTGGGATCTGGATGTGATTTTAACTCAACTCAAAATAATTTGTATACTTTCTTCTGTGAGGGGAGCACTGATAATTGCGCCCTCATAGAGAGGAGTGTAAAGCTCATTTTTTGGAGCGTAGAAATCATTCAAATCAGTACTCTATTGGAGCAGGTGATATTGTTTTGAACTTCTGAAGTTTCTGATTAGCATTTCAAGGATTACGGTGACAATTGTACCTAGGTTTCCCCTTAACTCAGCAAAATTCGTCCATCACCACCATCCTTAAATATAATCAGCTCCTTCTTGATGGATGTTTGCAGAGGTTCAATGGGATTTGGTGAAGAAGCGCTGCAGTCTCTTCCTGGAAATGTTGGATTTCAGGTTCCGCCAGATGACTGGCAAAAATCTTTTAAAAGTCACTGAATTTATAGTACTGTTGGGCACTTATTACGATATGCCATCTTGTAGAAAGATTGGTAACTATTGTTTTATATGCAGGATGTAAATGATGTGCTTACGGCAATAGATCATGTTGTGAGCTTGAAACTGGCTGACTCGCCCAGAATTGCTGTATATGGTGGATCCCATGGTGGTTTTTTGAGTACACATCTAATTGGCCAGGTAAACCACAAATTCAATTGTATGTATTTGTTCTCGAAATAAGCAGCTCTTCTGCATACTTCTATTTATCTTTTTAATCATTCATCTTCTGTCTTTCAGAATTTAGATCGTTCTCATTTTACGTAACCACGTCTACTTAATTTTTGGAAAGTTGTCCATGGGGTTATCAGCTTAGGCATTTGGTTGAGGACCAATGGCCCTAATCAATGGTTATATTCTTATTGTGCTCTATGTAGAAATTTAGTGATTTGTCCTTTTGTCACAGCTCCACTCCTCTGACTTGTCGAACTTGATTTTTATGTATTTTCCACTGCAGTTGTGTTCATTAAGGTAGTAGTCAAACGGCGCAGAATCTACTTGTGAAAGTTGCCTCTTTTTAGTCTCCTTTTTTGTTCTTACCAGTCGTATTAGGGAAGTAGTACTAGCAGCAAATTTGATACATGAAATAAAAATGTTTTGCAGCACAATTCCTTTAAGAACTGATCAGTTGCTTTTATGAAATCCAAGATAAAAGTATCGTGTTAATGTTGGTAGATGCTCTCAAAAAAATAGCTAATATTGGTCGATGATGCTAAGGGCCTCTAACAGCAGAGGATCATGGGTTATTTATTATGTGGCCTTTACTGGCTGTTTTGACTCTCTCTCTCTCTCTCTCCTGTGGTTGGTTTACTAGAGAAAGATGTTGCTAAGTACTAATTGAGGATAATGGGTCTATGTATTCCAGGCCCCTGACAAATTTTCCGTGGCAGCAGTCTGGAATCCTGTTTGTAATTTCGCATTAATGGTTGGAACAACTGATATCCCTGATTGGTGTTTTGTGAATGTCTATGGAGCTGATGGCAAAGCAAGCTTTACTGAGGCACCTTCTAAGGACAATTTGAGTGTCTTGTATGACAAGTCTCCCATCTCCCATGTCCATAAGGTATACTGTGTGTCCACAATTTTGTTATACTACTGCAGACACCATAATCCCGTGTAATTAGGAATTCGAAGTCAAATCGGTTTAGGCTAGAAGAAATCAATTGATTCAATCAGTTCTGCCCCTTAGTTATGACATATGAGGTAGTTTCTGTGATTCATAGCTAGCTTTTATCTTCAACTTGATTCGATATGATGAAGTGCTCCTATTAACTTTTGGCTACTATAGGAGACAGAAGGAACTGATCTGTCACACCGAACTTTGCAGGTAAAAGCGCCAACACTGTTTCTTTTGGGTGCACAGGATCGTCGAGTCCCAGTTCTGATGGACTGCAAGTGAGTTCATATGTCCCCCCCCCCCCCCCATTTGCAAAAATATGATTAGAATTTTCTTGACTACTCGTGTCATTGTTGCTGGTATCTGTATTACTTTCTACACACTGGGCCGTCTCGGGAATTTTGGGGGCCCTGTGCATAATTTGATATTAAGGCCCCAAAATATGAGATACGAACCCAAAAAAAATCAAACTATGTAGGAGCTACAAATATAGTACACATAAATGAAAATTATTTTTGTCCCAAGGCTTGAACCTATTACCTCTAGCATTAGCTTCAACATCCTAACCACTAAACCAAGAGAAACTCTTGATGTATATCTTATTTTTCTAGTCTTTAGTTATATCTTTTGCCAGACTTGGGGCCCCAAACAGCTATGGGCCCTGTTCAAGAGCCCACCTTGAACATGCCCATAGCCGGGCCTGGTACTCTACACATGCTAACTACAGCTTGATACATTGATTTAGCATTTGGCTTTTTTTTTTTTTTTTTGACATATGCTGTCTATGCTTTTGTGTTAGTACATCAATCTGCATGACTAGCGTACGAATGGGTAAGGTCATTTGCTCTAGCTTGACACAGAGCATTGATTTGCAAGTCTCCGAGCAACTTCCTCTAGTATCTATGGCCGCAAGAAGCAAATTAACTAGATGTTCATCTATCAAAATGATCTTCCAGCTCTGTAATACTGCATTTTTACTAGAATTTTTCACAATCAAATCTGCATCCTGCTGATTGTTCTCCATATAAACATTTGACAGACTGGTGTTTATTCTTAAATGCTTCTGCTATTCTTTAATGCATCTTCCTTCCCACAGAAAGCCAATTCTGATGTTTGCTGGACAGTTTTGTTCTCCTCTGATGGAAATTGATCACGTAATGCTTTTTCTGTGTTGGTAATTACTCTAGTATGCGCGGGCATTGAAGGAAAGAGGAGTCGATACCAAGGTAATTATGTTCCCGAAAGATGTACACGAGATTTCTAGGTAAAGTGCTCTTTTCCAGATATATTTGTCTTCCAAGATGCTTATTCAAACTTCTGTTTGATATTATTTCTGACAGTATAATAAATCTTTGCCAGGCCCCAATCTGAATTAGAGAGCTTTCTTCACATTGCAATGTGGTTCAAGAAGTACTGTCAATAGGTAAATATCCCACAAAGGTACACTTAACAAGCAGGATTGGTCACTATTGGTGCATAGTAGTGGATAGAGTTGCTCATCGTGATGCTGGACTAGCAGTCGGTTTACAAATCTAGCAGGTTTAAGCCAATATATAGGAGTGATAAACACATCAGTAAATGACATTTATCAGCTCTGTATTCGTCCCTTTTATGTGTAGCATTTCAATTTTAATGACAGATTTAATCTGGTTATCAATTTAGCGGAATTCTGTCCATACTCAGATCTTCTCGTGTTCTCATCCGATCTTTGAGAGTAAAAACTAAATTGTTTCATGAGTGTATGACCAACCTCTAATTACAGTTGTTGGTAGATTGAATGAATTGAGTGCAGGAGGCATATTACGATGTGTTAGTTTTTGTCAAGAGGCCGGAGGGGACTGTTAGCACCCCTTTGGGTTCTCTTGCACTCTCACTTATTAGGGGGTGCATGAGAAACTGTGAATGACAAGGACTGTTAGAGTACTCGAGTGGAGTACCAATAGTGTTTTCCTTCTTCATTTAGCAGTATTGCGGCTATGACTCTGGGCGAACAACGGATTATACAGTGACTATCAGTGAAATAAGAGCTTGATTACTCTATTTTCTTTATTTTTACATTTTGTTTGATGACAATTGTTGTCAAGAACATAGAAATTGAAGCAGCAAAATCATCTCTAGTACAAGTCTACAAGGTAGTATATGAATCGCATTGAGGTCCTAGCTTGTAACTTCAAAAACTTAATACTACATTCTCAGAAAATTGCTAATTTGACTACTTCCTCCAATTCTCCAATATCCGCTAGTAATGCTTTAAGTTACTAGAACCCTAAGGGTGTGTTTGGATAACAAAATTGGAGGGAAAGGGAGGGGAGGGAAGAAGAGGGAAGGGGAAGGAAGGTGAGAGGAGGGGAGGAGAGAGA